>VXBJ01002281.1:4679-23253 GCA_013400055.1 Nycticryphes semicollaris
GCTCCTCACCCCGGCCCGCCCTGGGGTCCCCATGTCCCCAACCCTGCCCCGCAGCGGGGGGATCGCTGCGGAGGCTCCCGCCGCCGCATCGCCCGCAGGCCGCGGTCGGCCGGCTCCCGCCACTGCCGCCGCGAAGAGTTCGTCTCTGTCAGCCTCGGCGGCGTCCGGGAGAAGAGGGGCGCGCTCCCCGCCTCCTCCTCCGCGCCGAGGGGATCCCAGCAGAGCAAAACGGGAGCGGCGCCCACCGGCCCGACCCGCCGCGCTTCCCTCAGCCGTGGGGTGCGCGGCCGGCGCCGCTCCGACACCCGCCCGCCGGCTCTCCCTTCCCGCCGGTGGGCAGCGCCCGACCCACATCCCCTCCCCGCCATGAGGTGGCCCGGCCCTGCTAAAGAAGGCAGGGGTCGGGGTCGCGGTGGCCTCCGGCCTGGACGGCGTCTGAGGGGGCGCCGGGGGCGACCAGAGCCGACCAGAAAAGCCCCACAGTGTCGGAGGCTTGTTTGGTGTGCCCCCGCTCCCCGGCAGGGAATGGGCGGTGGGAGGGCTGGGTTCCTGCTGTGATCTTATCTGGGAGAGCCCTGCGGCGCTGGAAACTTAGAAACGTTAAATTTTACCCATTGACTTTAAGAAATGTCGAATTTTACTCCTCAATTTTGGAAGCACGGAGCCGAATTTTTGCAAAACCACGCGAGCCTCCAAGCACGAGCAATAAATGTTTTGCGGAGGTGTGGGAGGACGAATTGCGAGGGGGAAAGTGTCGGGGCTTGTCCCTGAATGTTCCTCCCTGTGCAGAGGCTTTGGCCCATGCTGCTGCCTTGCTGCAGGCCAAAGAGCAGAGCGGAGAGCCCATCCTGTGCCACTCGCCATCATGGCAGCAGGCTGTTCAGTCACCCCTGTTGATTGTTCTTACCACAGGACAAGCCTTTTCTGTGCTTCTCTAGTCAGCATCCTGTAGAAAATTCCCCAGAAGTGCCGGCACGTGTGGGTGTCCTCTGTGGTGGAACCCAAATTTGTGCTGCTGGCCTCAGCAGGGAACAGACATGGCCCTAGAAACTGGGTTTGGGCATGACTCAATGCTCAAGTTTTTACCAGTCCTTCAATAATTTCCTGGGTGTCTGGCCAGTGCCATCTTGTGGCCTTTGATTTTTGTTTTTTGGGTTGGTTTTTTTTTTTTTTTTCCTTTGCACAGGTTGTGGGAGCGAACTCAAGTATTTAATTCTGCTTGAAGGAAAGTTTCTGTTGCCAGAAGAAGTGGAAATGGGAGAGTCCAACATCATACACTTGAAGATGTATAGTTCCCCTCTGGTAGTGGAATCTGAATGGAGCTTAATAAACCCGATCTAGCTAAAACTAGTGCTGGCTCTGCCACAGGCAATGTTCTTTCTTGTTTCAAAGTAACTTCTGTGTTTTCATTGTTTTATCTCGTCTCTGAGCAACAGCTTTCACTTCGCATCGAATGCTTCATTCCAGACTCGCAACTAAACGTGCAAAGCCAAGATATTTCATCTGCTGTTTTTTTCCAAATGAAAGTCTCCTTGTCTTAAAAGTGCCTTGTTTCCCTGAGAGAAGTATTTCTTAAATATATCTGGGTTTGTGACACATACAACGATTTTTTTTTTATTATTATTATTTTTTTTTTTGCTGTCACTTCTTCAAGCTTAAACTGCCGAGTTTCTGTACACGTGAAAAAGTGTAAGCTCTGCAGATTCACGTGTCGGGGAAAGAATGTTTAGAAATTGAGATCTTGATCTGCTTTCGTTTCTGTTTACCTGCGATGGCAAGGAAAACTGTGTACAATGGGGTACTGTTGTGAAGGCTACACCAAATGTAGCTGTTGTCGTTACAGCTTGCTACTGTTTCTGCACAGCCTGCAGCTGCCTCCCCGACCCCGGTGAAAACAGTCCAAAAAAAAGGTGCTACTGTGGCTTTTTAAGAACCAAACCAGAAGCTCTCGGCAATTTCTCCCCAGAAGAGTTTAAAACTGTTGGCAAGTGACAGCTGCCTTGATGTGTCGAAGTGATTTTGTTTGATAGCTCTCCTCTAAGTAGAACTCATCTGGCAGTGAGGAGCCAGCAGCTCAGGGGAGAGGGTCCACCCCAGTGCCGTGCTTGAATCGCTTGGCATTAAGTGTATTTTCTTCCCTGCAGAGTCTAAGTGCCCTTGTTACTATCTCTAGATGTATTTGTTTTTAAAAATCTAATGGTTCGTTTGAAGCTGGTGATTACCGTCAATGCCAGCCGTGACACAAAGTGATACAGAGAGAAGTGGTGACGTTGGGGAGAAAAGGAGCACTTGTGCTCACTAAGATTGTGAAAGCGAGTTATCCAGGTTCACACTCTGGGCTGCCGCTCGGGTGGCTTGGGAATTAGGACTGTGCATCCTGGGTGACTTGTTATTCAGTGCCAGACGCACAGAAATTAGCAGGACATTGTCTAACAAATGTTTAGGTGATGAGCTTTGAAGGTTGTCTTGCCCCGCGTCTGCTTAGGGTGGATGTTCTCACTGTTTGAGATCTGTCACCCGACATTTGTCGTATCGTGCTGGGAACACGGGAAGTGCTTTGGCCAAAGAAGGTAAAGGGACTCTCTCTCGATTGCCTGAGCAGCATGAAAAGGCTTCTCCTTACTCTGCTAATATGTGCGTGGGGTTGCCTGCCTTATGCACGGTCATCTTTCTGGTGTGCTGTTCCTAAACTCCCTAGAGGTTTCTGTGTCTGTGGGAAATCGCTTCCTTTCTGTGGAGAATCTAGGGAAAAATCAGCACCATGTGGCTGCAATCCTTCAGGAGATCCCATAGGATTGCTGGGATAGCAGGAGGTGTAATACTACTGTGCTTTTGCAAACAGCCCTCTCCTGAATGTGTTCCCAGAACTGACAGNAGCACATTTCCAATGCCTGTGGCACTGTGTGTGGCATACAGGGGTCTCGAGCTGTCCCCCACTCCTGGCTCTACCTTGGACCCTGCCTTCAGTCACCTCTCCACATTGTCACCCTTCCCCATCTCAACAAGAACACTCCTGCACTCTCTGTACATGGAATCAGCGGTACTTCAGTTTACATTGGTTTCATTAGGCTGGTTCCAGTTTACGTTTTAGCCTTCCTGCACTAATTTAAAATCAGTCAGGACTGTATGGGTTTTGTGTGTGACGTGCCTGTTGCACAAAAACCCCAAACCAAGGAAGATTTAAACCAGTTTGGGAGGTTTATATGCAAAGCTGGACAAATTCAAGTAAATTAACATGGATTCCCATACCGGTATAGCTTTAAAGTACACTTTGCTATGTACTTGAAATGACCAATAGAAAAGCTGGACTATTTTTTTTTTTTTTAATTTACTGAAAATTCTGCTAAATGTTTCCAAAAGTCATTTGCAGAGGTGACAGTGCATGCAGGCTTTGCAGGAGCAGTGCAAGGAGAGTTAACGTTGAACTATGGTGTTGAGTCTTAACAACACGGTTCAAGTTGACCTTGCTTATGAGACAACAAAAAGTGTCTTGAGGAGAAATAATAATTATCAAAGAGTAAAGAACGGTTTAATTCAAAGGCTGTTTAACCTCTGACAGGTCTGGCAAACATTAATAGAACCCTACCCTAATTCTGTTTGTAGATTGCCTCAACAAGGGATACTTTCAAAATGTGGTTGGATGTCGTACCTACGGATATTTATCAGCAGAGGGAATCGAAGAACCATATATCTCAATCATTTTTACATAAGTAATTTAGTGCTAAAGTGAAGTTATGCAATCAAATCTTTGTAAACACTAAAAATACGGACTAAAGATGGTTTAAGCATATAATAACTTTTGATGCCTTCCTTTGCCTTGTTCTCTGTATTCAGCTTAACACACCCAAGCAGGGAAGTGGTTTTATCCAGAAGAAGTTTGGAAAAGCAGCCCCAGGCAATGCTAAACTTCTGACACGAGCTTCTGACAGAACAACCCTGGGTCTTGGTCCTGCGCTTGGTGACTTTGACCTGCGGGATGGGTCCGATCAGGTCCATCTTCAAGCAAGAGCTGTGTGTTGTATGGCCTTTGTATAGAGACCTGGGGGGGTGACTTTTACCTTGTGCATTTATAGTTTTCAGTTTGCAGAGGCATGATCGTGACTTGGGCTTAGTAGTATCTTAAAATTAAGCTTAATTATTTTATCTTTTAACTTGTGTGTATTCAACTCTAGCTGCAGTCATTGAGGGAGTATTGCAACCCCTCAAACCTATACAGAAAGGTCAGTTTTCAGTGTTTGGATTTGTGTATAGTTCCCAGTTAGAACAGAGCTAAAAATGATAATGAGGAGCAGAAGAGACTTTTTTCTACCTCTTTGTCCAGTTGAGTATTGTATTTCAAAGATTTCCTTAAGGTAAGCTGCTCTGCTGTGGTCAGAGTCTTTGTTTCCTACACCTTATCTGTGCTAGGAGAAGGTCTGTTGGATGTGCTTTTGCAGTTGATCATATTTTTTTCCAACGGTAGATGGCAATAGCCATTCATTTGTAAAATGTAAGCGTAGAGCTCAGTGATGACAGAATTTAATGTGCAAGAGGGATCATTCCTGGGTTGGAATTTAAGTGAAACTATTTGTAAAACCTTTTTCTTTTTTTTTAGTATGGGTAAACTGCCATTAAATAGAAACCTTTGCAATTTAAATATATATATATTAACAGAATACACTTGAAAGCAAAAATTTTGAAAGATGCTATTTAATCTTCTCAGGCAAGTACTATAATGAATTGTCATCCTTATGTAAAATGGTATTTAAAAATTGCTTTCCAATGTGGATAAACTCAAGCCATTAAGTAATGTTGGTTAACACTAGATATTTATTCCTTTTCAAGCTTGCTCAAGGTGGTAGTCATTTTCACTTTGGCTGAGAAACTAATTAAAACATTATCTTTACACAAAGTTTATTTTATTTCCTGTCTATAAACTTTAGGGTTCACCTTGGCAAATTAGTTTGAGGCCTTTATCCTACGGAAAATAGTGTCAGAGAGCGATCAGCTTTTGCAAATCTTTGCTTTTACTTTTGCCTCTAAAAATGCATTGTATAATTTGAAACTGGGTGTGCAAACGTTAGTCCTCTGAACGGACAGTGATATGTTATAGGATAAATTCCCTTCCCCACTTCGCATTTATTTAATTAAATGTACTGTTTGCTTTTGTGGAATATATACTTTGTTTCCCAAAAGCCAACGTGGGAGGTATGAGAGTGAGGAAGGTAATTATCTATAACAAAGTTATAACCCAAGTCACAAGACTTGAGGGAATTTTACAGCTGTAACCCAAAGTTCTCATGATTTATCAGAGCATTCTGTTTTGCAACGATAACGAGTTTAAAGGCTAGCATTTCTCTGTTTTTATTGAAAAGATAATCAGACTTTTGTACATTAATGATGGAATATTGGCAGCTATGATAATTTGATTAAAAAAAAAACAAACCCAAAACATTTTCGTGCTGCACTTAGTATTTTAATAAGGTTGGGTTTTTTTATTACTGTATAGCTATTATCTGAATTGTACAGTTGGAGGCTTCACTATGCTCCGTGGGGGACAAAAGAAGGCAGAAAGGATAGAAACTGCCTGAAATGAAGTGATGAAGGGGGTTTGGTACCATGACTGCTACTGACTCCAGATGTGCCCTTCTGGGCTTCTTAGATTCTTCATCTAGAAAGCGGTGATAACGCTGCTGACCTTTTTGGGCTGTGGATGAGAAGTGCTAAGCAGCGCTATCCTCTGCTCCTGTTGCCCAAGGCAGTAGGCCCATAGAGCTGGATTGTTTCCTGAGAGGCCAGGCTCTTCAGGCATAAAGCTGTCTTCTAGGTCGCAAACTTTCAGGAAAAAATCAGGAAAATTTACCAAGTCTGCATGCTTAAACCTTTTCTCTCCAGTTCAGCCTCTGAGCCTCCTAAAGAGCAGAATTCCATCACTTCTTTCATCACTCTAATATTCCTTTAAACAACTGTATCATGGGATCTATTGTACTTAGCTGTAGTATGTCTACCGTACAGTCCATGTTTTTCATCACAGGAAGCAGCTTGAACTGCTTATAACACATGGAGTATACATTTGTCTTGTTTTAGAACAGCTTTATATCGTTCAGCTGGCTTTACAGCCTCTTCTGTGTCTAAAGCTAAGTATGGTTAAGTATAACCCTGAAGTTTTTATCTTCTGCATCATCAGCCTGGGCTTTAGTTACCATTTCATATTATGCTCTTCCAGGCAGCTTCGAACAACCCCAGCTTGACAATTAAGGGGGTGAACTGGCGAAACTGCTAATTACTCTCCCTTTCCTTTCACTCTTATCTCATATTCTCTAAGGTACACGTCTTTATCTACATGTTTCCAAGAAGGTGTTCAATTAATAACTCAGACAAGTCAGGGTTGATAGGATCTTTTCATGTATTAATTTAACTCTTCCTTTCAAACAGAGTGCCAGAAAAATCAATGTTTTCATGTTTTCTCTATTTATTCTGGTTGGATTTTTTTTTTTAATTGAAGTTGCATGCTGTAGTCCTTTGATTCTGCTCCCAATAAATTATCAGGGATTACAGTAGTGGCCTTACAGGTGACGGGGGTTCTCACTGAGCTATTCAACAGCGGTTTTCTTCTGTGTTGATGTTGATTTTAGGTTGGTTTTATTTATAGCAAAAAAGTAAACCTTCAGACTTGGCCATGCAGGATAGAGAAATATTAGATATTTTATTCATTCGTTTCTTGTGTTTGGTTGGTGTTCCTTTTTTTCTGATGACAACAATAATGCAATGCACCTGATTAATTAATTCATTTTCAGTGGAGAAAATCACAATACTTGTTCAAAGGCAGAGGTTTATTGGTCTGTACGTGCTAGTCAAGTCATTTATCCATTACAGAGAGCAAGGTTTAAAAGCTCTCTGTTCTTTCATTACACATGAACAACAATATGTTTAGTTTCCAACTGCGTTGGTCTTCCAGCAGGTTTAGACTTGCAATAAGAGCTAAGATTAATTGGTATTATAAAAGAATCCTCTTGACTCTTAACTAGTTTAAACGCATCTGGTCCCAAGAAAAATCTACATCATTGTCAATGTGAGCTGGGAGATACAAGAAGACCATAGTCACTCTGGGCTAGAACTGGAGATGAGGACACCCACCTCCTCAGCAGGTCATTTAATGACCAGGAAATTAATGAATTTTGGTGAAAAAATAAGTAAACAACAAGATAAAAGGTGAAGTTCTGTACTGAAAGAAAAATCTTGAAAACTAACCTGGGGGGCACTTTTTATTGTAGATGAAGGCAATAATTCTTTTATGGTGTTTTTAATACTAAAATATTAGTAATAAAGTATTTTTAAAATTCCTAGTTATATGGCTTATAATTCAGTGTTCTAACTGCTTTCAGAGGGAGCAGCAACCATAAATTTGAAACTGTCAAAATGGATGGCAAATACTGGTAAAAGACAAGCGGAGTTTTGCTCCTGATTTTCCTTGTGAAAGCACATGAACCTTTCAGTGAACAATTAATCTCAAATAAACTTATAGAATGTAAAGGTAATGTTAACTAGTACAGAAATTGTAAGGAAGTACAGAAAAAAAAATTACCCATTAATCAGTTTTTCCAAAATCATCAATTTTTCTCCCAAGCTGATTTTTCATTCTCCAATCAGATGAGTTTCCATACTGACTTTTCCCCCAGGAATGCCATTTTTAACGTAGCAAACTTGTATCACCAGGACAAAAAGTTGGTTCGTGTCCAATGAGGATCATAAACAGATGTGGACTAACAGCTAAATTGCCTATTCTGTGATTGATATCGACCACTGCTTTAGCTGTCAATCTGTTTCATGGGAATCTCCTGAGTATAAAGTCCAGGTTTAATAAGCTTGAGGATACTGCAGTTCTGGAACGTTTCCAACACTTTGCTTCTGTTTGCAAGTTTATCTCGGTGGTACCACTGAAGCAGACGACACGTGAAGCCGCAGGTGACTCGAGCCTGACCTATCACTGGGCTCGTCTACAGCACAGTAAAGTTAAACTTCTTTAAAATACAGTTTGGTCTTGTAACGTAAGCCAGTTCAAATCATGTTTTAAGTGTGTTTCTCAACTGTAAGTTCTGGCCAACTGTTTCAGATAGTTCAGGAATACAGCTTAAAGAAAAAAATATTGCAAGAAAGAACAATACTTAAAAAGGTGAAAGTCTACCTTCTCAAAGCCAAGTCCTGCAACACTTTTTTTTTTTTTTTCTTAAGTATAGTGAGAGCTTCAAGTGTTTTCCATCTTAATGCTTGTGCAAGGTAAAGTGTGTTTTTTAAATTTGCCATTTCTAATAAATAAGTGGTGTGTAAGTCCATTGGTTGAAGGCTTGGGAACCAAATTTGAAATCCAAGGGAGATGTTATTTAATGCTCATTGGTAGAGAGACAGATCTTGGGCTGTCTACAGATTCCTAAGGACCAGGAACTGGTTGACAAGGAGGAATATGTATTGACAGCGTTCCTTAAAGGCATGTTTCAAGGACAAAATTAAAACATTTCCATAGGGTGCAGTCATCAATCACCAGGAGGATGTACTTGTACACCAAGTACAACACAGTATAGTTTTCCAGTGACCTTAACACACCAGCCAACATAGGAGCTGCTATAGTAATTACAGATTACATTAAGTATCAAGTAAAAGCCAACAGCCAACTACTAGGCAAACCTTTTATGCATTATTAAAATCATATCCTTCCCAGAAGATTCAAGCTAATAAAATTGAATTTGATAATGCAATCAGTAAAAAGCAAGTTTAAAAATAAAAATCCCCTTTGTTGATAATGTCCTGAGAAATCCTAGGTTTTATATAATGCCTAATATATATAAGTGTGGAAATAATCCCTCAGGTATATTAACAGTTTCAGTTGCATAGCTCCCGAGACTGCCTTGAATTTTTAATAATTATATTTTATTAAAAAAATAATTGTTATATATCAAGTGTGCATTGCACTTAGATTAAAGATTAAAGACTGTGGTTACCTAATATTTCAGCAATTAAAATACAAAAATTTTAGAAAGTAAGAAATTGGAAGGACTGTTGTTACGTATCAAGAAGTTAGTTCTCCTTCTTGAGCACCTGGCTGGGATAGTTTGTTACAGGCCATGAAAAATAAAAAATATTAGAGTTTTGACATGAAACAAGGAGGAGGGAACAAATGCTTTGTATGTAAGGAGACCAGCGCTCATGGCTAACACTTCATAAATCACTTTTCACTGGATATATCCTATATTTGGTCACCTTAAAGGAGCCCTAGTGGGCCTGACTTGCGGACCAACAGTTTCTGAAAACTTGTCATTTTGAGGGATTGTAAGAATAAGAAATTTTTTTTTCTGTCTTGGCCAAGATAGTGCATTTTTTTTATACAGTAGAACCAGAGTTACCTGTGTTTGGGAACAGACACCATACAGTGGCTGCTTTTGTGAGCTTATTGGCCAGTCTTTGATTTCATACAACTCTGAAAATTTTGAGGCATATGCTATTCCCATATATCATATGCAAAATCTAGCAAAAAGTTATTATTAAACAATTCTACAACTAGACTAGTGTTCTTTTTCTGTAAGCCTAAAGGGTCCAAGACCTGGCTGTAAAGCTGTCAGCAAAGGAGTTGAGTCTGCACGAAATACCTAGAACATGGCTCAAAAGCAGAATCTGGTGCAGATTCTCCGAGTAGGTGGGGAAATGATTAAAAAATAAAAAAGGCTGGAGTAAATCAATGCATTTCACACGCAGAGCACCGCAGATGCAAAAATCCAGCTGTTCAGTCAGTAGCTGGCATAGTGGTAGAAGAGTCTAGCCCCAGCCATACATAAATGAAGACCTACAAGCTTATTTTTAATTCATTTCTCCCAAACTGATAAGAAATGTTGCAAATTTTTTCCTTAGATCACAGCTATTTCCTAAAGCAAGATGTACTCTCTGGTCTGTTCCTGATGAAGGGCATGGAAACACTGCTTCCAGTAGGAGTTAACTGAGTTTGTCATTCTTAATTTAGGCAGTTTGTTAGCTACTCCAGATGTAGTTGTAGCCTTAGCTGTGGTTTTTGAATCAAAGTTGCCCTAATAAAGTCTATTTTTACTTTTAAAAAGTCATATTACTTATTCAAAAACCGAAATGTAGGTTCCTGGTTTTTTGTTTTTTTTTAAACAAAACAAAACCTCTCCCTCCTGGCCTGAGTCTTTATTGTTTGCTGTCTCAGAAAACTCGCCTGAAGCAGAAAATGGATCAAGGAGTAGTAGTGCAGCAGGCCAAAGCCAGCCCAGTGCAATAGCTGGAGGTGTGCCTGCTGAAACCGGGACTGCGTTTGGTCCTCTATCTTCGCTGTGCGAGTAGAGATTCCTTTCCAGTACTTCAGAAGTGCCCAAGAAAACTTTGTAATTGATGTTTTCCACTCCTTTTCTTTCTCTGCTGGTTCTGTATTTTGGTTGAGTCGCATTTCCCCGGCTTTCAGATGTATGTTTGAACGCTGGAAAAACTCACTCTCTTGCACAATGAAAGAGGAAAAGTTACAGAGGAGGAATTTATTGGCTAGAGTCTCCATTCCTGCTCTATATCTTGCTCTACAAGCTCCCACAGCAAGTGAGTGGTAGAGCCAAGAATAGAACTCCACTTCTCTGACACCCAGTCCAGTGTCTTAACCCCTGCCTCCCGTGAGAAATGTTGTTTCGGTTTGCTGGGCAGTCCATAGATAAGATCATACTTTATTTTGGTGCTTAAATTGATCTCTGGGGTGAATGAATAAGGTTGGGAAATAGCCAGAGAATAACACAATGTAAATAGTGAAACATAAGGATGTTATATATATAACACTGCAGCTTCTCAGGCTGCTGTGTGTCTAGATAGAATTAATTAAAAATTATATGAAGTATTGGAGTTCTGTCAAGTTTGTTTCGGGCACACAGGGTCGTCTTCAGAGAAAAAGCAGGATTTCTTTTGCTCAGCTGTATCTTCTTTGAGAGCAGCCGATGGAGGTGCTCTTTTGCCTGTAATGAAGAGGTGCTTTTCCTCTCTGGTAGTACTTGTTGTCATTGGGGATAATTGCAGGTATCGAGTTTGGGGATGGCAAAGGAATCTGGGAAAAGATAGAGTTAGAGTAGGTTGACTAATGCTTTCTAACTGCAACGTGTTGCACTTGTTATGGATTGAGTGTAATAAGTGTACATTTAGCATGGGTATGTCGATGTGAAATGCTTAACTGCATCCAGCATTCACAAGTGCTAAAGGTGGTCTCTAGAAGTGCTGACTCAGCGCCCCTGACTTCTGGAACAGCCGCTCCTCTAAGTTTGGGTAAGAAAAGTGCACTCTCTCCGCAATACCCAGATGCACTCAGCTCACAGGGGGACTCACATTGTCCTTTGCCTTGGTGTCCCCCAAATCTTTCGCCAGACCTCAGTTGTGCTGTGTCATCCAGCTCCTTTTTAGGACTTCTCCTCCAGAAAGACTTTGAGTTTTGGGAAATCAGGGAGTTACCACCTTGCACTCAGTTTCAAGCAACATAATAGCTTCTCTTTTCCAGTCTTTCCTAACCTGTGAACAGGAAACAAGTGCTAAGTGCCACAGGCCAAAGCTGGATCCCACCTCTCTTTTAAAAGCATATAGGTTTGAAGAGTAAATATTTGTGAGAGATTTATTTCCAAAATCTCTTTGCACATCATGAATGGGTGTGTATATGTGTATGCAGAGAATAGAGGTCACTATAAAAGGATAGAAAAGAGGCCATGGTAGCTTTCTGTCTGTCTTCTTTTAGCCATGCTCATTGCTTTGATAGAAACATTTACAATACAAACTACTCAAATGCATTTGAAAACAACCCTAACTTATTTTAGGTATTTAACAGTGTGGATGCCCTAACAAGTCTCTAAGGATGAGCTGAAGCATGAATTTACAGCAATACTGGGACAGAGAGATCCTCCTCCACCGATGGCAAAATGAGACGTTTGCTCGCTCACTGGTTAGAAATGATCAGGAAAGTTTTGGCAGTGGTTTACACTCAGGAACTCCTTATTTCTCACCACTGAAACATTCTGTGGGAACATGCCAGTTTCAGTGAAACTTCTGTAATAAAAAGTTTGTTTTCAGGTTAGAATCTAAAGGGAGTGTGCTCTAACCCTGACCTGTCTGTCTGAGAAGAAGGACTTAACCCTCAAAGCCTTCACGTTCCAGTAGAGCCTGAATTCTGGGTTATGATGTTGGTAGAGTGCTGTTTTCCTGCACTTTTTTAAAAACAAACAAACAAACCCCCCCAAGCAACAAACAGATCCCGCTTCTAAGTCCATCTTGTTGCAATTGGGAATGTTTCCGAAATTTTGAAATGATTTCTGGGATGGGGAAAATTATTTTTCTTCTGTTTCAACTTTGCACCTCAGCACTCCGTCGTGAACTTTGCATCTGAGATTTTGCTTGTGATGAATGAGCTCTCAGCCATAAAGACTGCTGTGAACTAGGCTTAAGGACTTTCCTGAAAAATGAAAACCGAAAGGCTAAACCACAGTTACCTTAGGAAATGTGAGGAAGGAGAAAAATGAGATCTTTGCTCTCCTGCCTCTTCTGTAGGGTTTTCTCATTTATTCTTCAGCCAGATTCTTCTACTGACTTCTCCTGCTCAAACGTGAGATGTGGATAGAGCGTTGCTGGGTTACCAGGGGGGGTTTCCTGGGGGTGCTGAGGTGGCACCGGGCACCTCTAAGGACTGGCAGGCAGCCCTCTGATGGCTCTGCTGTACCTGATCCCTTCATGAACACCGCTCCCACTGCTCCATCTAAGGGATGTCACATTGGTTCTTCACCTTCATGGGCTTTTTCTTTTATGGTAACTGTTAGAAACACCAACTGCATTGTAAAAATGAACAAATGGAAATTTCATCCGTCAGTCTTTCTGGAACTCGATGCCTATTGTTATTTATTGCTTGCTGTAGTTGTGGCTATAATTTTTTTTTGTCATTATCTGTGTGAAAAGTGAAAGGGCTGAATTTTGACCTCATATAAGCGTGAGATGACTACCGTTTATACTCTGCCTTCTTCCAGGCAGCAGATACCAAGAGGCTTCTCCTGGAGGCTGTAGAGCTGTCAGAGAACTCGTAATGATATCATTATGTGGGGATGTATCAAAGTGAAAAATTTACATCTTACATATCACCACACGGTTTACGCATCCCCCTCTGGGAGGATGCTGGGGAAAAAATGCTTGGATAGCTGTTTTGTGTGCTATTAGAGTGGGCTCATATTATGGTGATCAGTGCAGAATGAGAGAAACAACACAGAAAAAGAAAATGGGAATATTTTAGGCATTTTTTCCAAAGACATTTTGAAAAAGACTACTTGGTAGTCAAAGCATCATGACATGATTCTTGATGACTTTCACCTAAAACAGTGGGGCTTTAATATATGTTGGCTTTAAGCGTGATTGAAATCTTTGGGGATTCTGTATCTACCAGAAAGGTCTGAGCTGTGGCATCTGTCCGTATGTCCTAAGCAGAAGTAGCAGCATATAACGTTCGAGGGAGTAATTCCTATCTGATATGGAAGGAGTTGAACACACTTGAGTTCTGTCAGCTGCAAGTGGTGTCTGTATATGCCCTGGATTGCTGTAATGTGTTGGTCAATGTGTGCTTCCATATAAGCCTCAACAAACTCAAATAGCGGGGCTCCTTCTTAATATATCTTAGAAATAGCTATCAAATTGACCACGAACAGAGTGATATAAGGTTTGTCAGTGCATTCATGTTGTGGTACTAACAAGTCCTATGCAAAAAGTATTTTGAAAACACCTCTCAAAGAGAACAAACGTGGTTTATCTCAGTCAGTGTGGAAATCTTAAAAAACCCTCCCAGTGAAGGATTGCAACGGAACAGAGTATTTCCTGGGCACTGGAGTGTTTAGGAAGCAAAAAAAATATATTTATTCTGAATTATTTTTGTAAATACATCGAATTTGCTTCTGAAAAACTGTTTTATTTCACTTTTAATTTTAATTTTAATAGTTTGAAAGCATGTTTTAATTTCTAGGTAGTTTTTCCTCAGTTTTTAAACTTTGAGCTGGATCATTTTAATTTGGCAGGAACTGGAGGATGGGGCTCTTTGCTTTGGTACAATAAAAATGTTATAACTACCTGATTTCTGTTCCCTGGTCTCATAACTTCTGTTCTTTGTGTGATGCTATTTGCATCTTAGCTACAGCAGGCATCAAATAAGATGTTTAATTAAAAATGTTATCGGAGGTCCAATTTAAGATCAAAGATGACGTGCTATCAGAAATCCAGTACTTCCAGATCACAACAATAGGTACTTTAGAAATAGGCAGATGGGTTAGATTAGATAGTAGTTTATTTTAGCTTGTTTCCTTTTTCTTAGTACTCATTCCAGATACCATAACCTGCTAGAATTTTTAAGAAGAAACAGTAATTTTTAAAGTGAAAAGTAAAAGGCTTCCAGTTTAAACAGATCTGATCAAAAAATTATGGAAGCAGGAAAATGAGACCTTTAGAATAAATATGACCAAAAGCATAATAAACATTGACTGGGAGCATAATCCTGAATGCTAACATAAATCCGTTTGTTGTAACAAACATTTAGTCTAATTTAATCTTCCAATGTGTTACTGCCAGAAAGAATAGAATTTACAGGCTCTAATGTATTGGTTACTCTTAAAATTCTGCTTTAACTATCGATGCTGATGGCGTCTCCCGCGGAAAAGACCATTTTAATTATTGCTGTCATCCATCTCAGTGAAGTCTATGCACGTGTATTATTTGCAGATCATCCTTTGAACTGCTAAATAAGTTGTACACTGGGAGGGGAACAGGAGACAAGACGATGCCACCAGAGCACCACAACGGTGTGGGAGTTTGAGCTCTTCCTTGTGATATAATACCCAGAAGAAAGCAAAGGCAGTGCATCTGCACGCTCAGACCTCGTAAGACATTAATCACCTCTGAAAAGATGCAAGAACCCTCCCTCCTCTTCTAACGTGGCCCACGGTGGTTAATGGAACCGGGCGGTGTGTTTTTACCTGTTTACTTTTGTTTTACTTCTGAATTACTTTGAATTTAGATTAAGTAATCTGAATGTCTGTTTGGTGGAGAACAATATGGGGGGTTTTTTTTGTATTCTTTCACACTTATAAATTATTCTAGCGGCTCTTCCGGCTAATAAATCATAACTAAGTTGGTTTCTAATGCGTTTGAATTATCAGCCAGTGTGTGCAGAATGTTATCAGTTTTCATGTGTTACAGATAGGGGAGGTGGAAAAGTGGTTTTAAAATGGTGTTGAGCTACTGCAAAGATTTTCCATTTGCTTTTCAGCCATTGCCTTTGTGCAGTCGTGGGACAATTTGGTGTTTGAGTGGTGGGGGGTATGGTCTGCCAGGGGGGGACACTCTGCAAAGCTGCCTTTTGACACCCCTGGAACCCAAAAAGCTCTTAACTGGGCACAGCGCCGTGTTTCTCCCAGAGGAACAACAGAGCAGAACTCCACTTCCCACTTCCCAACTCCAACCAGCTCTCCCCAAAAAGACCTGAAATGACTTTCCGTTTTTTTCTTACCCACAAATGGCTTTGGAAACCCGGCAGGAATGCAAACAAACAATCTAATCAGGGGTACAGCTCTCAGAACTTCATTACTCTTTGTTATCTGAAAAACTGCAAATAAGAAAGCAAATGCCAGCAGGGCAGAGATGCGTTGTCACTCTGCAAATTCAGTGTTAGGAGAGCTCTTTGCAAGCGCTAAGAGAAAGCCTAGGATCCAAAATCTGGTACTTGGGTTCAGTCTTGTGAATGAACACTATTTTTAGAAATGAACTCAGTTGAAAAATCCTTATTTTCCATGTAAATTGACATCTTGTTTAAATTCAGAGGGGGGAAAAAAAAAAAATCCTGGGGTTAAATGTAAGGTGCACGATTCAATTTGCATGTTGAGTAATTCAGACTGTAATAGCAGCTTTGTCGTGTTAAGGTTAGGTCTTTCCTGTGGCTGTTCAAGTGGGCTCTAAAGACTTTTTAACATGTTGCAGGATATTAAGGGGGGAAGGTTTGACCTACATCCATTTTTTTTTCAGACCCACCTCTGCAGGTTTCATCACACTTCCCGTGTCTCGCACGTGGGACATTGCTGAGGGCAGGATAGGTGCCCAATTGCCTACATACAATTTCATCAGGAAAGGTATATGATTTATTGCCCTGTAAAGGGTTTTGACATGAAGCCTGTGAAAAGCACTATATAAATGCCAATACAATATAAAACGTCACACAAATACTTTACTCATTAATTCCGACCCTGTGCTTTTGTACTAGAGAGAAATGGGAGTGAAATATGAATGCGTTCTTTATGCTTTAAAGGGAAAAACGGGTCTGTGGATTTTATAAAGGCTGATGTGTTAACCTACCTTTGTGGTTCCTTTAAAGAAAGCCAAGCAGAAAGAAGCCCCCTCCTTGCCTGGTAGTAACACTGCGAATGAAAGGAGATAAAGAAAGCACCAACAAAGGGAAACCCCATGTTGGTGAGGACAGTCCTTGGACACCCTCGCTACACAGAGTATTGAATTTTTTACTTCAAAATTTCATTTATTTCAGTGCTACTTGCTGGAAGCCTTTCTGTAATCACACCATTATATTCTGCTCCCCTCCTTCCCCCCATATTTTTATCATATTATCCTCTTTAAACAGCTCAGTGATCAAAGCTTCCCCAGCCTTCATGGCACTGGGCAGGCCTGTTTCAGAATGTGGCTTCAGCAAAAGAAAACGTGCTTTCCAGAAACAAGGAAGGAGGATGTCATGGGAGGTACCAGAAAACACGCTCATGTCTCCTGCAGTGATTTTTTCTGACCTTGCCCAGTTCACTTTGTGTAGTGGGAGCCAGCCCGGCCCAGTTGGTATAACTCACAAAACTCTTGTGTCTAATCAACTGAGGCTTTATCTCAGCTACCGACCCACCTGTGTGGTGGGGCTTCAATTTTTTTTAAACCTTTATACATCAGCTTAAACTATTGCTGAATACCGAGTAAAATTTACTCCATCCCTTTATTTTTATTTCAGGTTGTTTTCCAAATTTCTTTGCCCCTCTGTGGTTCTCTGTGATTTTTGATTATTTCTATTTTCGCTTTTAATAGGATGTTCGCTTTCTGCTGATCCCTGCTGACATTTTTCCCTTTTGATTTGTAGCACTATTAATTCCCCTCTGTTCAATGTTTTGTCTACATTCAGAACATGTTTGTTTTTCTCTAGTGGCTTGTAATTACTTTCCCCCTCCTCCTCTTTAATTTTTCCAATTACGTCTGGACTGATGCTCCTTTAAGAGCCAGATGCACTGGGGGTAACCTCTCGAGGATGTGACTTTTTTTGGCCAGAAAGTGCTTTCAGTCTTGGAAAGGAGCTTGGGTTGAGGATATTGATTGCACCTCTCTTTGGTAAATTGGTAATTTTTGTTGTCACTAGTTAATATATCAGTCCTGTTGCATGTCTGAGGATGATCCTGCATTGCCACCTTCTCATGGGGCTGGAGGGAGAGGCAAGCCAGCCCCACTGAGGCACCTTAAAACGGAGACTTCCAGCCCTTGGGTTTGGTGAAGCTTCTCTCTCTTTCAGGGGGAGGGATGGAGGAACACTGAGATGAAGGGGCCAACACAAAGTAACCCAGGAAACGTGGGATGAAGTAGAAAATCAGATTTTGGTCTCTGGTCTTCCCATTTTCCAAACTGATCTCCACCCTGGTCTTTCAATCTAGTTAATACTCTTCTTGTTTTTCCTTCGATCTCGGTGTTGTGGAAATCCACGTCCTTCCAACAGGCAGAAACGAGATCTACTTCCCACTTGGCACCCTGGACCGTTTTCACGGGAAAATATTTCTAGAGGAGTATTTTGCATGGCTTACACGGTACTTGTCTCTCAACCCATGAATGCATTTCATTCTTCCCAACCCCGGTGTTTTCAGTGGCGCTTTTACCAGGGACAGGATAATTCCAGGCCTGTTGGAAAGTCAGAGCAAGCTCTTGCTTCCTGGCGGGCGCCCTTCCCGGGCTGTAAACCCGTGTCCCAGTAAAACCCACTTTCGCCTTATTTTCCTCCTTGCTCCCCACAGCCGGCAGCGGGGGGTCTTCACCCTCTCTCCCCCACCCCGGGACCGGCCCGCAGCGCCCAGCCGCGGATGTCCGCACCCTGCAGTGCCGCGTCTCGGCCGCCAGGGGGCGCCGCAGACCGCGGGGTGCCGTGCAGCGCGGCGCAGGGGCGCGCAGCAGCCGGGACGAGCCCCAGTCTCGGCGGCGGCGGTAACCGCTCAGCACCGCGGGGCACCGCGGCTGTTCCTCCGCGNCTGTATTGTGGTGGATGCTTTATGCTACGGAGAGCAAGTTTAATTGAAGCAGATCGCTGATTTCATAGAGTAGGGGGCATGGGGTGGGGCNTTTGTTTTCGGAGTTAACCGTTTCGGGGACTAGAGGCAGGAAGGTCTGGGCTCCGTCGCCTCCGAATTTCGAGCCAGCAAATAAAAACACATTACGTAAAAACAAACACCGAGCCCGGTTATCAAAGCCTCCATCTCTCTCTATTATTTTCTCTTGTATCTGGTGCCTTCTTTTTTTTTTTTTTTTTTTT
>VXBJ01002281.1:46554-106127 GCA_013400055.1 Nycticryphes semicollaris
TTTTTTTTTTTCTTTCTTTTTTTTTCTGGAGTGTGGGGCTGCTTTGAGAGTGCCCCGATTCAAGTGCATTAGCAAAGTGAGCCTGCTATAAAATATTGCTGCATCCAGCTGCCCCGTCGATAGGTCAAGCTATTTGTCCGATCCAGACAGGGTGTCTAGCTCTCCTGGCAGCATCCCTCGCTCTGGCACGGGAAAACTTGTTTTGTTTAGCACTAGGGAAACAATATGTATAAATAGTGATGCTTGAACCTAAACACTGCTGTTGCCTTTATGCATGGGGTTCTGTGTTACTGGTTATTTTATGACAGATTTCTTTTTTTTTTTTCTCTTTTTCCCCTCCTTTCCTTCCCCCCAAAGGACTTGAGTCCCAGCCTGCAGAATAGCTGCTGTTGAGTGGAAGCATTCCTGCTATTTTCCCCTCAATTCAGAGGAAGCAATGCACTTGTTGTGTTACCTTGGTGAATCGAAAGTGGTTTTCACTTCCTTTAATTAAGCCTCCTTTGGCGCTGGCCCCTCCAAGGTGGAGAGTGGAGCACACTCAGGAGCGCTGCCGCTGATTTGAATTCCTAAATTCCTCTCCTTGCAAACTTCAAAGGCAAGTATATTGCTCTGTCTAAGAGGCACCAATTATGTAAACCCTGGGCTATTCAGAATGTTCCATAATTATTTATTTTCAACGAAAGAGGTTTTAACCCAAACTAGACAGAAAACTGGCGTTTCTCCAGTTATTAGATTCTATTGAAAAAGGTATTAAACAATGAGCAGGGTAACATGGTAGATTAGTGTCCCTTCATCTTCCTGACCTGGGCATGTGTCAGAGCTGTAGTGAGCTGACCAAAATTACTTTGATTTGATGGCCATTAAAGGTCAGGAGCAGAATGGGATTAGACGTCTCGGTTGAGGCTGAAGTGCACAACATTATATATTGATAGTAATTAAGTTGTTTCATTTAATAAGTGCCACCAGATTTAAAGGCATTGTTACAGTATTGGGGCTGGGAGGAGGAGAGAGGCAGCCAGGATATGGGCTGGGGGGGGAGAGAGGGAAAGAGAAAGGGTTCTGGAATGAGTGAAATATGTCCCCAGAGTAATTTTTTATTTTATAAACTGAATGCAAACCTGATGGAGAACTATGGAAATGAGCAGTCATGCTGGATACATACACTCACTCTCTCAATATTCCTATACTGTGGGTAATGAAAAGTGCCTTCAGGGATAGGGTGGCCTTACCATTCATCAGTGCCATAGCCTTAAGTGGGTAATAACTAAGAGCTCCCATATCTAGTGTGTATATAAATTCTGGCTCCTCAGTATATTTGCTGCAGACCGTATTTAATTTATACAATTCCTTAGCTTTAAAGCTGTCAATTGATAACATTCAATCTGTGAGCCTGACTGATAAAAGGGAAGGGAAGAAGTGCTCTCTAGTGGCTAGAGCAGGAGAAAGGTGTGGGGGCCAAAGATCTGCATGGGCAGCAAAGTGGTGCTTTACCTGGGCTTTGCTCTGAGGCAGAATGACCCCTCCCTCCCTTGCTTTTCTCTTTACTCCTTGAGGACACAAGCTGGTCCCTCCCCTTGGCAGAGGTTGCATGTACGTATAGTCAGCAGACAACCATCTGCCATGAGGATGAAGACATCTCCCCTGCCTCCAGGGGTGAAGGAGATGGCCTCCCTCTGCGCCTCTGACCTTTGTCAGTTCGGGAGATGCTGAGAGCGATGGCATCCCCACATCCGTATTCCAGAGATGCATGTGGGACTGATCACTGTGAGAGGGTCAATGATGAACATGACTGGCTTTTGGAAGGAGCGAGACAGGAAGGAAGCCCCTGGTGCAGCAAAATAAAGGGAGATTGGTAAGCGAGAGCTCATTGGAAATCAGCTGTCCTGCGGATGCACAAGTGGATGTTGAACTTGGCCAGCACATGCTAACGCAAGAGCTGATGCTGCCCTCAAACACAGCAGTGATGAGAGATAGGAGTCATCAGGACCGAGGGACGTGCCAGTCGCTCAAACACCATAAAGACAGCCAAGCTCTCACACTTCAATAAATTTGGGAAGTTGAAGGGAAAATGGCCAAGCAGGTTGGAATTCAGTTTGTGAGCCCACTAGTGCACATATTTCACGGCACAAAGTAAGCTGTTATTAACAGGGAGCTTTGTTCTTGATTCACGTTTCAAATGCCCTTGTGTTGGGGAGGGGCTGGTCCAGAGCTTGGCTCAGCTGCCCTTCATTGTGAGATGTACTGGTTCCTCCTGACCTCAAGCTGCTGTCTGGATGCAAAGGCTTCCCAGCACCTGGCTGCCCCACACAGAGCCTCTCTCGTGGCATGGGGACAGCACCCACGTGGGTGGCTGTGGTCACTGCTGAGACTTGCAGAGGTGCAGCTTTGCAGGCACTGGTGGTTCCCACTGGTTGTCTTGGTGTTGGACCTGGTATGAGGCACGGCAGGTGCTTTGGGCTCTGGGCTGGAGGCAGCCAAATCACCTGGTGCTGCTGGAGGTTTTGGCAGAGGCGTTGATGGGGTCACACCACAGGTGAAGGATGTGGCAGGGCAGGTGCTGGCCAAGGCAGGTCTTCAGAAGAGCTGACACCTCTTTCCTCTGGTATATGGTTACACATCTTGTTGATAGAGGGACCAAGAGGTTAACCTGGCTTGCAGGGTAATTTCTTCTTCTACATGGGACTTTGAGAAATGTCATGTGTTGCATGTGGAAGCTTTTTGAAAGTAATTTAATATATTGATTGGGAGGGAACAATAATGAGAGTGAACTGGATGGGGGCTTTGTAGATGAGATGTGCAGATATTGTTGCTCTTGTGAAAGAATCATGCCAGAGGATGCTGGTGTGGGCTTGTGTATTTGCTGGTTTGTGTTAAAGGAAATCCTACTTGCTGTGATGGTTGTGGTCATTCAATTCACTGAAGACCAGGTTTGGAACCTGGGTGCCAGGTTCCAGCAGAAACTCCAAGTAGTTTGATAACTTTCTCCTTAATTCCGAGCTGCTGCTCTAAAAGTCAGCCATTGCTCAGGCTGCAGTGCCATAATTAGGCTCAAAGGAAGAGGAGCATCTTACTAGTGGGGCCTGCAGGAGCAGGACAAATATTGGGCAGGTGGTCTGCATCCAGATGGTGTTTTATATGGTCAACTCTAGTTTTTAAATGGCTGAAGCCTTGATGTTACTGTTGAATGGGGCTGTGGAGCACAACTCCCCACGAAGTTCATTGGCTTCAAGCAGCTGAGAGTGGAAGCGATTGCGTGAACTGGGAGGTACCGGATCTGGCTGAGAGCTGTGTGGGACGGGCAGGAAGCGTGGTGTGGGGCAGGCGTCCAGGAAGAGGATGTAAGGAGGAGCGGGCACTGTGTTCCTGGAAAGCTGGTCACAAGGAAGCACTCCCTGCCACAGGTGGAGGTGGCGAGTGGAAGCAGAGTACTTGTTTTCAGCATGGTAACCTGCGGGACAGAAGATGCACATCTAAGCAGAAACATGTTGGCCGGGCTGGATTTGGGTTTTCTTTGGGCTCAGATTCAGGAATAAAACATTTTTTTTGGCTTAGCAGTGCCCCATCCGTGCTCCTTGCCAGAGACATTGCGTTTCTCAGTGAAGCAGAGAGGTTGGCTCTTGTATCCACTGCATACTTCTCCCACAAAATTCTTACTGCTCCCTACATCCGTGACCCAACCTCTTCAAGTAATCCATTTTTCAATCACTGCTGAGCACCTTATTTGAGCAAAATAACTCCATTAGAAAAGGGTCCCAGTGCAATCAATAAACAAGCATCGAGTAGAGATAAATAAACTTGAAACGGGCATCATAATTAACCTGCTGGGGGGAGAGCAAAATGATTTAGTGATGATTGAACATTTGGCAAGGAAATTTTCAGCTGGTGCCTGCTTTGCTCAAACACTTTCAATGGGAGAAGAATCTCCTGGAAAATGACTCAAAATAGCCCAAATCACAGTGCAGAGCTTGCGATAGCCCAAGGTAGGAAACAAAAAGAAGGAACATTTGCCAAAGAAGGGCTGCAAGGTCTTGGAGGGCTGTGATGGAAATAAACCTGTTGAAAGCTAAACAAAACCATGTGCCACCCCAGCACAAAAGAAGGAAGGAAGGTGATCACCATGAAACGCTGCTGTAAGGCATGAAACCCCTTATACCCTTCTAAGAATAAGTCTTCCAGTATATGGGTCAGGAAGCAGCGTGGCTTCAGCTTGGATGCCGAGTGGAAAAACAAAGCGATTGTTCAGTGGTATGTTAATACAGCAGGTGCAGTTTTATTTAAACAAGAGGTAGCTATTGTTTTCTGGAAGTGTGGTGATTTACAGGCTTATAGCTTATCCCAAAGGATCAGGGTGTTAAGTCATGTGCGTGTATGTGTGTTTTAGCCCAGGGTGGCCGTTCTCCTCTCTGGAACGTAAAGGGAAGGGCCCTGTGAGCTCAGGGACATTAAATCAGGTTTTGTTGGGGTGTAACAGGTAAGCTGCTGAACGTGGGGATCTGGATTCGGATAAAAGGGAGGTGTGGTCTCCAGTCCATGTTATGGACTGGGAGGCTTATGCAGGACCCCAGCTGATGTCAGTGGGATTTATGCACGAGGATTTGTGGAAAGAACCTGGCCTTATAAATGCTGCTTGCCTGGCAAGCCACGGGAGAGAACAGGAATTAACAAATATCTTTGTTCCTGACAATTACTTCAACGCAGTACCTGCAAGGCTCAGCACAGAAACCTTCAAAATGCGATACGTGATTTGTGTATTTGCAAATGCACTGTGATGTGGCTTCTCCCCTCCTTCTCCTGAGCTTTGCCCTGGGCAGATGGACAGCGGGAGAAACCCCTTGCCCCAAAATGGAGCTGGAGCTATGTAGGCTGCAGCCTGGTCCAGCTCCAATACAGAAGGTGAGCTGGTTTCCCTTCCATGGGGCTTTATCCTCATGGCAAGGGGCTCCTGCTGATGCTCAATGTTGGGCACACATCTTATTTGATTTGTGAGCTCAAATAGTTCAGAATGCTAATCTGAAGCTTATTTTTGCATGGCAATACACTGTTTTGGGGGATAATCCTAGCACACGGGGTTGGTGGGGAACTGGCTTGTCCTGCTTAGCTCCACAGTAGCATTTTCTTCTTAGCTGTGCCTTGTCTAAATCTCACTGCCTTTGTACAGTGTGGAGGTATGGAATCAGCCAAGCTCTTCCGCAGCTGATAGTTATTTATATCTGTTTATTTTCCCTCTTCTGCCTGGAGAGCATCTTTCCAGAACAGTCAGGTTCTTAGCTGCGCTCAGTGTAAAAAAGATTTTAGAAATTGGGTGAAAATAGTTTATTCCAGCTCTGAAAAGCCTGCTGTGTTCCTCTAACCAGAAGGTGGTGGCTCTTCTCCATCCAAGATGAAAGATAATGAGAGTTTCTGGGTTTATTTCTTCAGTTTCACTCTGCTGTAGAGTGAGGATGGCTTCATTGGGATACATATGTCTACGCCAAAGTGAAAAAAATATAAAGAAACAATTAAATGAAGCCAAAAATTGGGGTTGATCTACTTACAGCCTGGCAGATTATCTTTCATTGACTGCAGATAGGAGTGAAAAATGTCTTTACCTTTTGCCTCCCTCTTAGCATTGGGGTTGAAGGTGACGTGAGCGTGGTGTTGGTAACACCAGACTTGCTCAGCAGTTGGGTCTGTCGTGAGCAAGCAGGCTCTGCCTCCTGCAAGCCGTGGCCAAGCCCTTGGGGCAATCCCAGCCAGGATGCTGTAGGGTTCCTCCAGGATGCTTTGGAGTAGGTAGGACCACAGCTCAGGTCCATGTGTGGTGCCCTTTACCGGCTGGGCTGAGCCCCCGGACTTCCCTCCCTGCCCTGTTCCTCACTCGGCTCAGACCCAGAGACTTTGAAATGGCAGCTTAATGCTGCACTTTCACTTGTGATGATTAATATTGCTCTAATATTTGTCTGATGGTAACTCCCACCGACGGGTAGGGCAGCGCCCTGTTGTGCTGCACATTGTACGAGCTGTAGTAAATGACTGTCCCTTCCTCAGTGAGCTCACAGGCTAAAATTAACAGTGATTTTTGAAATGCAGGGTGCTTTCTGAGTAAGGGCTGTTGTTATTTCTAATTTTTTTTTTCCATAGAAACAGAACATTTTATTACTTTTACTGAAGAAATCCATGTTATCAGTTTCCTTTCACGTAAAAAACCACCCTCCCATTCTTCTTTAATAAACATTAATAGCTTAAAGCTCATTCTGCACTTTGCATGGAGAAAACATTGCAGAAAAAGCCAAGTATCCTTCTTTTTTTTGTTCCTCCTGGAGCGTCCAATTCACTGAATGCACCAAGCCAAGATAACACCATCTCAGAGGGCCAGAGCTGCGACAAATTTACAGTCTGGGAGCTTATATCTTTCCAGGCAATTGTCTTCAAACAGACAGTGCATTTCTGCGTGTCGGAGTCTCAGGGCTGGAGTTTCTTCTGAGAAATGGCCGAGCCTGCCACTGCTGAACCCCTGAGTGACAGCAAGTGCTTTTCAGCTTCTGTTGTGATTTTTTTTTTCTTTTTTGTCTTTTTTTCTTTTTTTTTAAAGAAGGGTTGGCAGCCTCAGCTATTCTCAAGGATTTGGAAAAGAGCCACAAACAGGAATTATTGAACAATTGCTCTGTGAAACTTAAGATAACAGTTTGTTCCACCACAGTGGAATTGCTTTGTGGTAGAAGGAAATTATCTTTTTAGCTCTTGATTAACATTATGTGAGAAAAATAAAATTAAAGCCTGATTGTATCTGTGGTTGAATGGAATGCGTGTTCGTGCGAGGGGACAGATGTTTGCGGGTGACACATACGGAGATGAATGTTTGTGACACCTCGGTTTGTAGGTGATTCACAGATTATGAATGTTTTTAATGTTTGCAAAATTTCTCATTGCTTCTTTATTGTCAGATTAACGCTCACTCTGCGTTCACTGAGTGTAAATACTAGATCATTAATGAGAATAAGTGCACACCAAAATTTGCAGGTGGGAAAGCATTTTTTTATTGGGTGCAAATTAATATTATTGCCATTATAATCTGAGTTCTGATGCATTTGACTGGTTCACAGTAATAAACAACAACTTGCATCTCTATAGTTACTCTAAAATATTACACTTACCCATGAGTTTATCGCTCTTGCTTACTAAAAGTCAACAATATTATTGAGAGCACAAGTACATTTTTAACATACCAGCCCAATCCAGCTACCTTTGAAGTCAGTAGGAGACTTTTTTTTTCCCCTCCCCTGTTGTGGAAGCAGCTGGATCAGACACTGAGGAGAAGGCTTCAGGAGCAGGGCCAATGGTCAGGGTATTGCTGGTAGAGGGGGCTGCACCTGTAGAGTAAATGCATTACAAGAGTGCAGGATTTTGGTTCAGCAAGCCCTGCAACATGGGAAAATGCATTTAAGTGTGCTCCAAAAGGGCTATAATCAGTTTTTTCATGAAACTCTCAGGGGCATGGGTAGGAGGTGCCCCTTTGTATCGAGGGCATGACCTGTCTGAAATGGATGCTCTGCAGGAACGGAGTCCAAGGACGTGCAGGAAGGTGATTTTCGCAGTGCACGTGGGGTTTTTAAGGAACTGTGGCTTGTCTGAAGCCCTGGAGCTCATCTGCCCAACTTCCTGCCTGCCCCGGGAGCCCCACCACTCCCTGGCTGTGGCTTTGACACCCTGTAATTTGGAGGGAAGCTCTGAGGATGCTGAGATCCAAACATGAACTTTCTGGGCAGGCCAAATTTCTACTGTGATCTCCCAGCTTGGTGCCTGCGCTTATCTGTGTTTGCAAGACACGCTGAGAGATCAAAATATGCCCTTTTTGGGGCGATAGGAAAGAGACAAGATGCTTCTTTAATCACGTCTGATAAATTCTCACTTGTAATGAGAGCCCTAATTAAGGGAAATTACCTATTGGAAAAGAGTTAAAAGGGGCCCCCATACTCCTTCCAGCAAACTTAAAGACAAAAGGAAGTTTCTAACAATGGGTCACTGGAGATGCATTTCCGCCCCGCTTTAAAAAACAAGGTACTGTCTAGCTGATGAGCGGTGAAGGCGAGCAACGAGGCTTTGATGAGCCTTCTCCTGCTTCCTGATATTGTGACCCTCTTAACAAACACCGCAGACGAAAATCAGCATGCCTTCGGTATGCTGTAAGTGCAGGCAGGCTATCTGAAGAGATGCCTCACTCGCAGGATATGGTTTAAATCCTGTTTTGAATAAGGTTTACATCCTTGTCACTTGAAATAATATTTTTGTACCGCAAAAATCAATGCGAAGAGACGGGCAGACAGGTCCCCCAATATGTAAACAACCTATCTTTGATGTCACTGCTTGCTGACTTTTGAGCATTCCTTGGGACAGAAAAAAAAAAAGAAAAGAGTTTAGGTCTTTAATTTTAGTTTCACGTATCTCTTTTTGATGCCAGAAGGTGTGCACTGCTCTTGATTTCAAAACACTGGGATGGGCGGCACGTAATCTGGACTCTGTTTGGTCCTCACTGCTCTGAAGTCAGCTCTTTCGCTTCCACTTGGGTGGCTGGGGAAGTTCTGGTTTTGCAGTCAGCTCTGCGATCAGAATAAAAACAAGAGGAATTCTCTTTGGGTGCAGCGGGGGGAAAAAAAAGGAAAATTAAGAGGCTCCAGGTCCAAGAGTTTTGGTCACTGTGATCATCTGGAATGAGCTTTCCACGTATCATTAATTTCTCCTCGATGGCGCATGCTGGAGTGAGCTGTATGTGGTGCTCCAGACATACTTTACATACTGATCTCTCCTTGGGCTGGTTTGCAGTCTCTGATCTCGGCGTGTCTTGCAGGGAGCATCAGTGAGAGGCAGCACATCGACTTTCCTTCTAGCAGACCCATTGCAGAACCTGTTTGCAGCAAAGCAACAGAAAGGCTGTTACGTGCAATGAAAATACAAGGGGTTTGCTTGCAAATGCAGCGAGTCTGCAGTTTCCGTATCAGACTTTAGTGCCTGGACTGGATGATGAACAGGAGCTGTGTGGAATCCTCCCATCAGGTTCGGCACCAAGGGCTCTACGTTACATCTCTGAGCCTTGAAAACATTTGAATCAGCACCTAAATTTTTCAGCCTGCCTAGGTTGCTAGAATTAAAAAGCATCATTGATCAAACTGTAACTTTGTTCCATGTACATTGTACTTGTTTATTTTTTCTTTCTGTCAAGCAAATCATCAGCAATTTTCCCCATCAGTAAGAATTTTTTGTTTCACAAAACCACAACCACAACCAGCAGTGGCTTGAGCCATGTTATTTCTTTATTGTTAGGCATTTGTAATATATTTTTATTACTCACGATATGAATGCAGCCTAGGCATGTCTAACCACCACGGCTCACTTCCCAACACCTCCGTGGGATGGGTGTTGCTACCAGCTCTTGTGAAATAAGAGTAAGCTGGGGTGCACAGAAATGAAACCATTTCTTTTTAGAGATCCCAGAGGAACACGGGGGGCTGAAATGGGGTTACAGCATGCGGTTTGGCCAGTCCTTTTCCTAACCACGAGCTCCTCTAAGCTCTCTGGAGCGAGGCGTGTGTGAGGGGTTGGAGAGATGGGGCACAGGCAGCGCTCCAGCTTGGAGCTCCTCAAGTGGTTTGCGTTGGCATGCCAGGAGCTTTGGAGGGACACTGGCCTTTCAAATTAATAGCACACTTGAGGATTTTCCAGGTACTGCTAGAAAATTACGTGAGCGTGCTCCCCAAATGTAAAACCAGATGTGCTGGGTCAGACCACAGGTCTCTCCAGCCCAGCGTCCTGTCTCCTGCAGTGGGTGGCCAGAGCAGGGCATAAGGGCAGGCTCATCCATGTGTTCGTGTGCCTTTGAGAGGAGCTAGTGTGAGTTCCAGCTACTTTCAGAGAACATTTGGCTGTTGCATGATTTGTTGGCATTAGAATTTTTCTTTTAATCGAAGCATAGAGGAGCTGGGTGGAGTCTTGGCCATGGTTGTGGGCTGGGAGATGGTGAGATTTGCCAGTGCAGACCCCTTCCTCTGGTCTGTGGTGGGGTTATATGGCCCCTCACCCGCTGAGCTGATAATCTGAATTACCCCAAGGGCTGGCCCGGTCCAAGCAAGATCACCTCAAATATGCTACTGAGCAAATTCACATGGAATTTAGGTGCTGGGGACACTACCAAGTGACGTGGATGCTGCTTGATGGTGTTAAAGCACTTGAGTTTCATTTGAGGTAATCCAACCGTGGGCTGTTTGGGGTGCAGCTGGGCTGGAGTCCTGTGCGGGCTTATTTCTGACCATGTGGGAGCCCACTGCCTCCCAGCAGGCAGAGCTGGTGAGCAGCAAACACTTCTGCTGTCCTCCTGGTGGCACCTACTGCCTGCTACCAACTCCTTCACTCCCAGTTTGGATACCACAGTGTGATTGTCTTCTAGCACCTGGAGCCTGGTGCTGCTTGTGACAGTCCTTTGTCTCGCTGATTTCTGGAATGGGAGACAGACATGAGCCCTTGTTTTGCAGAAAAAAGCTCTTATTTAATAACAATAATAGTAAAATTAAAACCTCTAAATCCTTTGCTTTTCTAGAGCTCCTCTCTGTGCGGGGAGGAGGCTGATACGTACATGGAAATGCAGGAGGTGTATGTGAGCACCGTGTATTTAGATGGACTTTTGGTCTAATTTGAAATTTTGTTTGTTTTATACCAGCTTCAGTTGCAAAAAGGAATGATTAACCCAAACAGGAGCGCCCGCGTTACTCGCCTTTAATTATGTTTGCAATACATCATGGTGATACGGGGGAGCAAAAAGCCTTTCTGTATCCAGCACATTTGCCTCGTAGCATATGGTCCTACAGAAACTGTTTTGATTCAGAGCCCCCAGCAGCATATGGTGAACAAACCACCCCTGAAGTCAAATTGAAAGTAGAGGCTGGTCCTAGGCCCCGGAGGACCCCGTGTCTCCTGCCAGCCGGCAGGACCGGAGTCGGAGTATGTGTCACTGTTTCACTCATCAGGAAGATTTTATATTTGGTTTGGGACACTGGTGCATGAGGTTCTGGATGTAAAAGTCAGAAGAGATATGGTT
Organism: Nycticryphes semicollaris; assembly: GCA_013400055.1. Lineage (NCBI taxonomy): Eukaryota > Metazoa > Chordata > Aves > Charadriiformes > Rostratulidae > Nycticryphes > Nycticryphes semicollaris. The sequence continues at coordinate 57,620 of VXBJ01002281.1, forward strand.
CCTGTAATGTCTGCAGAGATTCTTATGTCGATAAGGTCAGCAGCAAGTTAATAGATTTTTATCTTCTCATCACATGAACTTAATATAGTGCAACTGTTGGAGGGGAGGGGAGAAACCTTCCTGCCATTATTTTCTGATGTGTTTCAGGGGGGTTTAAAAGACAGCGTGTACCTTAAAAACTCCTTTTTGCTTAAAGTGAAAATCAGTAGTTCAAAGATAAAAATATTCAGATGTGAGCTGAAGGCTTACCACAGTGTATTAACACCAGCTAAAGCTAATTACAGCTGAGCAAAGAGGGATGTGTTTCTCCTTGGTGGTGATGGAATGGAGAAGAGGGAACAGTGATTTCCTATTCAGTGCTCCCAACAGCGTCAGACCCCGACTACTTAAACGATGCTGAAGCAGAATCGTTCAGCTCTGTGCTCCCACCATGCAGAGTAATGCAGGAGCAGAGGCTTTACACTACAAAATTAGCCATAAATGCTACTCGGTGTTGTTCCTAAACCAATGCAGGTACGGGGATGGAGACAAGACTGAGCCCTGGGCACTTGTAAAAACCCTGCTAAAGGAGTGACAGTGCTGATAAACGTGGGGGCTGCCGTTGAGCTGGGGGTGAAGAGGAATTGGAGTGGGGAACAAGGAGATGGGGTGTTAGAAAGACACTCCATGGCCATAAATATCTGTTGCCACCAAAATCTGGTGGTGTTTGCCGTGCAGCCACTGCCGTGGAGGAGTGGTGGGTCTGTGGCAACCAGGGGGTAGGGGCTTCTCCCGTGTCGGGGCTGGAAACCCGGGACAGAAATACGGCGTCTCTGTCAGGGGCGAAATCCATGGAGGGACACCGTCGGGTCACGCTGACTAGTAGGGCTCAGCGATCAAACGTGTCACACCTGTCTTGGCCACGGGTGCAGGTGTTCTAGGTCAGCTCTCGCTGTGGTTATCAATCGCTGACAGTTGACAGTTTAATTTTACACCACAAGTACCTCATTACTTGTGTAGGCACTTGAAGAACATGTGGGCACTGGGTTGGATCAGTGATCAATGACAAAGGTTGCGCAGGGTGCAAGTGGTAGCAGTAAAAGTGAAGGTCTCCGTGCATGAGTTGGCAGTGGTGGGGATACATGACAAGGGGAGTTTAGCTGACAAACAGTCTGTCAGGGCTGGAAGAATGGAGGCTCGCCGGAGAGCTGGTGCTCCATTATAAAATACAGCTCCCCATTTAAAAAAGGAAAAAAAAAAAATCAAACCAAACAAAACCTGCCCTCGCTTTGAAAAAGTGTTTAAACAAATTTAATGCACGTGGGGGACTGTAAATTTTTATTCTACAAGCATTTATGTCATGACATGGGAACATCCAGGTGTTTGGGGAATGTTGTATTAAGGGAAAGCGGAGATGCTGTTTTCCAGCTACACACGTGCGCTGCTGCCGGTTTAAGTTGCCCGATGGGTGCAGATTAGGGCTGTTCGATCTACAACCAAACTTCTCCACGTGAGATCCCTCCTCTCCATGTATCAATAGGACAATCTCCAACTACATCTGCTCTGATGGATTTCTTCTGCCGCAGAGGGGAAAAATTTGGTGTTTCAAAACACTTAAAAGTGGTGCTTTAATCAATCCCACCCAACTTTCTGATTTTGGCACTTGTTTTCCTTTGCGGAGTTTCCGACATTGTTTTCCACATCGAATCTACCCGGCGGATTATGTCACTGGGGCAAGGACTGAAAAAGAGACATATGGCATTAGTTTGGTGGGAGCTGTGTATCTTGCAGTAGGATGTAAATCTTGTTTGCTTGAGAAACCGCACTGAAAGATACTTTGCTCGAGGTAGAACGTCGCCGCGTTATTGAGTGCACCTTATAATAATTGATATGGCGGGAGCGATATTAATGGAAATAATGAGAATTTCATCCAAACTGTAGTAAATAAGGAAAAGACTAATGGTCCTTGCCCTTTGCTGAATTGAACACGTCTTAAAAAAAAAGATTCTTGATTATTTCTCGCGTGCTGATTAGGTGCAGGCTAACTTTGATCATCTCACCTATGGTTCCCAATGAAAGGACACGTGTGGTGCGAGTCGCGGATTTTGGAATTGTTAAAATGATTGAATAAGCAGCTCAGAAAGCACACGGCTTTAAAAAATGAGATGCACGCTCTGTGTTGGTGTTTTGTATTGCTTTAATAACGATGCTGGAAAGCCCTCGTGGTGCTAGGTGTGCGAGCAAAGAGTGTCTCCTACCACTTGCCTGCGAAACTGAAGGCACCTTCGTCTTTGCTCTTTGTTTAGCCCCAAGGTGTGGTCAGTCTTTAGTAAATGACAGTGGAAACGATCAGACCTCGCATTAGGGATGGAAAAAAAACCACCTTTCTATAAATTGTAGCAAAGGACCCCAGTCAAAATTCTGGCTTCAGATACCCCTGAACTATTAATTATCTTCTGAGACAAATCCAGGTTTCTGCAGAGCCTGGGACTATTATGGTCTGATTTTTTTTTTTCCTTATTTGATGGTCTTTAATATTTATTTTAACTTCAATCTAGAGAGCAGAAAGAGAAGTTTTAGGGATTTGCTGTTAATGCATCTATGATAAAAGTGCCAGCGATACAGACGGCCACAGGCATCAGAATGGTGAGCCCGATTTCAGCTGCAAACCAGTCTGTCGGTATTCAAATAGGAAATGAAGATTATTTTCATTATTTTCTCTCTTACTGTGCAAAACAACATGGAGAGGTCTCCTTTGCATAGATTAGACTGGATATAAGGATGAATTTTTTTATGAGGGTGGTGAAACCCTGGAATGGGTTGCCCAGAAAGGTGGGAGGTGCCCCATCCTTGGAAATGTTCAAGATCAGGTTGGATGGGGCTCTGAGCAACTTGATCTAGTTGGAGATGTCCCTGCCCATAGCAGGGGGTTTGAACTAGGTGACCTTTAAAGTTCCCTTCCAACCCAAACTTTTCTATGTTTCTATGACTACCTTTTTAGTGAATGTAATCCCCTGTAAAATTTGGAACAGCAATACCCATGAGAAAAGTTCAAGTCTGATTGGTAAAATCAGTATGTTATGATGGCTCAATAGCTACAGAAACTATTAAAAATGAAATGTGCTTGTTGGGATTAGGCTCATGGTAAATTTGTTTAATGGAAAGAAAATATACTCAAGGCAATGTGAAAGCAAGTCTCTGGCTCTTGATCCAAGAAAGGCTGTGTTGGCTCCTGATGTTGACTTGAAGAGTCCCATCAACTTTAGTGGGATAAAGAAAGGTCCTGAAGGGCTGCCCTCCTACAGTGTCTTGAAAGTACACTTTAAATTTTCTTGAAATCAATACATGAACCCTCTTACTGTATGTAGATCTATATATCGAACTAGCTGCAAACTGAAGGTAAAGAGGAGCAGGTCAACTGTGGGTGTGTTGAACCATTTAAATATGGTGGCACCGCAGGTGGGAGAGTGGGAAGGAAATGTGGGCAATGACAGGAGAACAAGGGGAACTGGGAGGAGGAAGGAGAGATGAACAGCCTTTTCTGTCCCTGGTTAAAGGGGGACATTGCAAAGATCCAATGTAATACAAAGGCCTGAGTGGGGGGTTAATGGGGGAATGAAAGAAAAAACAGAGATGGGAGGAAGTTCTGGGCAATGAGGAGGAATAGTTTGGATTACTATTAAGCCAAGTTACAGAAACTGGACTCTGGATGAATAGTGGAGAGGAGCAGCGCTACAAGACTTTGACAAACCCAGAGTTTTCTAACTGTGTGGGTCCAGTCAACACAGGGAGGTATCGAGGGAGCATGCAGTATGCTTGCTGTTGTATAAATGAAGGGGATTTTTTGCCAGAAATATACAATGTCATAAAATATCTGTCATAAAACAAAGCCCCCAAACCTGTAGTCATCTATAGTCTATGCAACGCCACTGACTTCACTGAGGTTTCCCAGTCAGTGGGATAAAAAAAACCCAACCACCTTGTGTTTTTAAGAAATTATTGGGCTAAATGTTTCCCCTGGTGATTCTGGTGAAAATCCAGGGCAATCCCACAAAAGTTGGAGACTGTCTCAGCTTTCCACTGGGTATGGACACTTGGGTTTGGCCAACGGAGGTTGCTTACATGAGCATGACCTCACCATGATTGGGGTTTCTCTGCACTGGAGGTGATTGAGAGAAGTTGGCTCGGTCTCTGCTGAGGAAACACAGTGGTCATTTTTCCACGTGTTACTTTAAATATAGGGGATTTTCTTTTTATGTTTGTCGTTCAGACCTAAAAAGCAGCTAGTCTTTTCTAGCTATATAAAAATGTTGCTTTTGGGTTTGGTTTTTGTCCCTCCTTTTTCTCCTCTACTCCAAACCAGCCACTTCTATATTATTTCCTACAAATTTTCGGATTTAACAGGTACAAATCCTGTGCTCTCCTGCAAGTCGGTTTAGCTTTGTTGACCGCTAAGGAGTGGTGCCAGTTGACACCAGTCAAAAAATTGCCTCGGTGTTTTCAAATCTCATTTCATACATTGCAATGACAGGGAGGGGCAAATGACCTGCTTTGATCCCCCACCTGCACGGTGGGTTCTTCTGTGTTGGTTTCTTTTCTGTTGGCTCTCACTTGCCTCACTGCTGGATGAGGCAATATCCCTGTTTTGCATTGCTCTTCAAGTGGAGACACTTTTTAAAAAAAACAAGAATTATATATATTTTTTTTAAAGGTTGTGAAATGAAGACTTTCCGGCAGCCCTGCTGGGGGCAGAACTCACCCCCAGCACCCAGGAACTTTCCTTGGCAAAGGAGCTCTGGGCCGAGCACGTGGGTTATTCAAAACCAGATTTTCCCAATGTTTTTAGGGCAAAATTCACTCCTCTTTGCATAGGACTAAATTGGGGATGGGTGGCTGTCGATCCCTGTGTTGCAGCCGGAGGTGGTGGGGAAGGCTCCCCCTGCTTGCTTGTCCACCTCCTCAGTGGGTGGTGGCAGCAGAGGCTGGGAAAGCTGGGAAGGAGCTGAGGAGCATCACCTCTTGAAGGGTGAAACACGTGCTCTGCTCTCATTCAAATTAATAGCAGCTTTTTCTGCTGATTTGCATGAAAGCAGGATGGGATGGACATTATTAAGCACTGTTATAATGAGTTTAGTGCAGCTCAGGCATGTCCTCTTGTACCGTCTCCTCTCTGCAGGGCTGTACCTCCTCAACAGCTCTTCCTTGGTGGGAGCAGGCAGCAGTGTAGCAATAACTAATGGGATTTGGATCTTTTTCATGAGTGAGTAGCACAGAAAGGATGCTGTGGGAGGCCTGGGAGGACAGGCACTGAGGTTTGAGACCAGGTGCCCCAAATGTCCTGCTGGATTTGAAAGACGGAGATGCTGTGCTGTGATCTTACCAGTGGGAAGGGACAAGTAGGTGGGAGGCAGATGACAAATGCCTTGCTGCTGAAGCATCCTGGTGGACAGGCACAAGGAGTTTTCTACTTGTTGGCTTGTTCTTGCTTTGCTTCTGGCACCACGAGGCATGTGCTTTGCGTGGGACAGAGCCACAAAGATCATGCCTGGCCATCAAGTCCCATGAGTAGTAGCAAGAGGCTGATTTTTTTTCTCCGAAAGCAAGAAGAAATACACTGTCTACCACGTAATACAAAGAAGGAACAGTGGGGGAAAGTCAGGTGGGCTGGGGTGTGGGGCAAGCAAGGAGGTGATATCTCAGCCCCACACTGGGACTTTGCGATGGCAGCTGCAGTTCGGCACCCTCTTCGCAGCACATTAACGCTGCTAACATTCAACCAGATTGCAGAAAAAAAGGCTTTAAAAGATACATTATATTTTCTGTAGTGGGTAAAGGAGCCACAGGTCCTTACAGGGAGTTGAAATGTGCTGTCCCCGGGGCACTCGGCTCTCCGCAGGGGACGGGGTGAGGGACGGAGGGAAGCAGCGAGCGATGCTCTGGCCTGTGCCACCAGCACATCTGCCCCAGTGCTGCTCCGATGCTGCCCAGATTTGGTGGTCTTTAATTTGGCATTACATACTCAGTGCTTGTCTGCAGCTCGTATGATTCAAAGTTCTCCATGGGGTCTAATGTACAAGGCTTGGCCTGTTTTCATTAGGTTTCCCGAGCTCTCCTCCCTTCTCCCCAGTGTCGCAGCACAAAGACACTTTTGTCAGGCAATGTTGGACTCTCCTCAAAATCCAAGCACTTTCAGGAAAGGACTTGGAAGTCTATCTTCTCAGTTTCCATATCCCTTTGCCCTCTGCTCTGGCATTTGGTTTGATTGGTTGGAAAGTCTCCCTGTCTTTTTTTTTTTGTCTTTTTTTTTTTTTCTTTCTCCTTACTTATTTTTGCAAAGTTGATTTGTCTGTTCCAGACTCTATCTTGAAAAGAAAAAAAAAAAAGTATATTGCAAATCATGCAAGCTATCCCACTGAATTATTGCACATTTTAAAGCATTAACTCCTTCAGTCCTCAGCTGGTTTAAGTGCTAGGACCAAAATCATGATAGGAATGTTAAAGGAGTATTATTATATTTTATGTTCGCTGCCACAAGTTTAGTAAGAAATTTAATCCCCCCTCTCTTGCTCACTCTCTCTCTCTCTCTCTCTGTGCCTCTTGAGAAAAAGAAAGGGAAAAAAAAATAAAAGAGGTCTGGCACCAAACTTCCATTTGACTTGGCAACTTTTTCACTAATGTGATTTGATATGCTTTGCTAGAAAGGGTAACGTGCTAATGTTTCAGAAGACGCCGATTCTCTATTAGTGAAAGTATGGTATATAAAAGATCAAGCATTGCTATTAAACTCTTCAGTCAATGAATTTATAGCCTATTCTAAGTGGTAATGATATAGTGGAATGCAATCATTTAATATTGGAAAATATGTTTGGTTTGACGTTTCAGGGATTCCAGGAAATACTGTTATTTATATAGCTACATCTGTGCAAAAATTAAAAACAGGGGGGGAAAAAAAGTTTATAAGAAGAAACCTAGGCAGATAGTTTGAAATGAAGTTATCCAAGATGCTTTTACAATGTATCATATAAAAATAATTGTTGATATTTCTGTTTATCTGTTTCCTCAGAATGCGCATCGTGATTTATGGACCCCAAATACTGACACCATAAATAGAGCGGTGGCGTGTACTACCTGCTTTCACACATTTTAAAGCCAGTTTGTAGATTACTTTTGCAGGGGCAGAGGTGGGAATAGTATTTCTGCCTATGGGATATAATTATATTATGATTGCTACAGAAGAGGACATAGTTCAGCCCCAATGTTTCAATTAATAATGTACTGTCAGCTCTGAGGGATGATATGAAATTGTATTGGATCAAAGATTGTCAGCATCAGCTGGGGCTGCTGCTCTCTGTGCTTTTCTTTTTCCTTCTTATGTGTCTGATGGACTTCTTTGCAGTTTTTGAAGAATAATATTTTGCTTAAAAGTAAAATATTACATTTTTTGCAAGCCTGATTAGGTTACTTTAAAGGGCAGGAGTTGGTTCCTTGCCTTATATGAGCAGATGGTAAGCTCCTTCCATTATATTTTAAGATCTAACATCTTGCATATACCTTTTAATTGTTAATGTAGTCAGGCAATAAATTCAGTGTCTTAGGGGAACTAAGAATAATTTTCCAAATTTCATTCTCTCTAGCCAGTTGCTAGGAAATGAAGTGCTTTGGTTAATAATGTATTTAAGATATTTGCAATGTCGCCGTTTAATATTTTTTCTGTATTTACATGAAATTCTCATCAAAAGAGAAAGCATAATTAAAATATATTTAGTTTTTTGGTAGCATTTAGCACTGGCTTGAAACACACCACTAAAAATTACAAAATCATTTTGCTGTCGAATAGGAAAATATTATTTGAAATCTGACAAGGTTTATTTGAAATAATGCTTACTTTAAAAAATAACTCCTTTTAGATCTTACAGTTCTACACTTCTTACTGAAAAATGGGTTCCCAGTAGCATACATATCCTATATCAATGTAACTAAATTTATATTGTTATAAATTTTTGAGGTTGGATTCTTGAGTTTTGAAATTAAATAACTACAGTTAACTGTATTAAGTGTAGACTTGAATTTGATCAAAAATAAGAAAAGCACTTATGACAACCTCTGTAAATGCTTAAATACTTTAGTTGTGTTTGTGAGCATTAAATTGTATTAAAAGGAGCCGACACTGAGTGTATACGCTCCTGTGGGACAGCTTTGACTTTTGGGAGATTAAAAAATCGTGCATTAATGAAATTCTGCAAGTTTTTTATTTAATAGATAGTGCTTTTCAGGGTATGCAAAATAATTGGAAGTGGAATGCTATATGCATCTTTACACTCACGCCACATAATGTATATAATTACTCGGAGAAACTGCTTAACTTTAATGGGGCATTTCTTGATCATATAATAGGAAAACTAACAGCTTTAATTAAGATTTATGAAGCAGAGAGGTAATATATTCTGCTAAATTAGGTAACTATTGGTGGGTAGTGTATTTTTAAGCAATTAAGGGCCTGATCCTGCAGCTCTTTGGCTGTGTAAGTAGTTGCCAACTCATGCAAGGAGTCCTGCTGCCACGTGAGTAGGGGCTGTGGGAATGGGGCCTGATTTTGCAGGTGTGTGTTACAGTCCCTAAGGCATGGCAGAAACGAGCTGTGCTTATTCTTGGTTCTAGGCCTGCCTTTGGGGTATTTTTGCTTATTTCTAATACCTGGTAAGTAGTAATCACCATAATGAAGTGGTTAGCATCCCCCTTGGTAGCTCGAGTGAGTGGTGGGTCACCTCCAAGCAGCCCTCATCGCTGCAGTGGGAGCTGCAAGCAAGGTTGGTTGGGGATAAACTGTGGTGAGGAGCAAACAGGACAGTATTTCCCTCTGGAAAACTTAACTGTGACCACCAGAGGAGAGGTGCAGGGTCTCTTGGAAAAGCCACGTTGTGTGGTAGGGCACTGTGTGTGCTGCAGGTGGTGGGGGTGTGTTGCTGGCCACGTGCTGGAAATCTCTTCGATATTATGGAAAATAGGATTGGGCCAGAATCCTTTTTATTTCCACAGTGCAAACTTATGATCTGTTTTGTTATGTGTTATTTTGGACTTTTTTACATAAACCCACTGGTGAATAGCTCTGATCATGGGCAATCTCTGATTCCCTCTGCATCCTTGCACCTCTGTAGAACTGGAGGAAGAGCCACAGCCACATGTAGTCCCTGATTTCCAAAAATATTAAGTTCTTATTTTTAAGCTACACCAGTAGGTTACCAGCCTTTTCTAAATGGTTGCTTTCCACCTGTGTGCACCTGCACAGAACTCGCTGCCTTTCTGAAGGACAAGCACCCCATCGACAGAGAGAGCTCTCCACAAATTCAGTAGGAGGAAGATCTGAATTGGTGAGGGATGGCTGTATTGTTTAAAAATGGACGAGACGCTTTAATGCCTGGTAGAAAATGAAACGTCCCACCCCCCAAATTTACAGAATTTAGTAATTTCTCTCAGTAGGCAGGTAATATTTGTGCTGCTAGCTGATACAGGTTTTCCTACACTGCTTTAGAAGACTTTATAATGGCCTCATTTCATAAAGTGGGGAGACTGAGATAGGGGGGCTTGACTAAGACCGTGGGTTAGTCACTATTTTTGGTGGGGTTTTTTGATTTTTCTAATGCAAATGCCCTCTGAACACCATGCAAACCAAATTACAGATTGGACTACAGCAAGAATTGTTTTGTCTCTTGCTTTTTGTGTTGCTGTTGGTGTTTTTTTTTTTTTTTNTTTTTTTTTTTGTTTTGTTTTTTTTTTTTTTTTTTTGTTTTTTTCCTGGTATTTTTTCCTTGTGCTCATATTAGTTCCTCATTTAAGCTAGAGGAACTTACTCTACCCAAACCAAGAAGAAACATCTCTTCTAAGGAAATAAGTGGTTCTTGAGCTGTAGGATGTGGGAGGAATTGAATATATTTGGTACCTCTCAAATATATTCAGTACCTCTGTCTGTATCTGTGCCCTGTGTTTTGCCTCGGTTCCTTAGCTCAATTCTTCTTAATTCCCTGATGCTGTCCCCCTGATGAAAGAAAGAAACCCCCTGAATTTTCCAGTAGGCTGTGAACTTTAGATGGTGACATCTCCCTGCCCCAGCCTTTCTAGGGAAAGAAACTGGGACAACCCAATTTTAATTTAAAATACTGTGAATTTCCAGCACCGCTTGTGGAAAAAGAGTGCTTGAAAGCATGGCCTGGAGCACCAAGCCCAATATCTCATGAAATATAAAATATCTCATGATTTTTAGGTCCCATGTCTCCTAGTTCATGGTTTTTGTATCCTGCACATTGGCAGTTTGCAATGGTACTTTTGGGGTCAGTACGAGACACCGGCCCCAATCTCAGCCCATCAGTGCCCGTGCTTTCTCCACAAGCATGCCACGTTTGAAAGCTCACATATCATCGAGGCAATATTTCTAATGAATTTGGCTTGGGAAACATGTGAGCACTATACAGAAGAGGAAGGCCGTGGGAAGTACATTTTAAAAAGTACGCCCAACCAGATAAATAGACTTTTTAAACCCAAAATAAACAGATAGAGAAAACTCACTTAGGCAAAGGATGCATAAATTATCTTTACCCTGAGGATGCAGTAATTTATTCCCTCTTTACAGTCAAAATCTCTCTGTTTTCAAAGTCCGTATTTCATGTCTAATCACTAAGAATGCCCTCTTTGACTTCACCCGCTCCTGCAATCGTGCCCTTTCCTGAGAAGGGTCCATTTGTCATGTGGGGAAAGAGGGTTTAATTAACTAGGGAAAATGTACCTAAGGTGGAAACTGTGAGCTCTGGCCATGTTTCCATAGAAAATACATGAAAAAAAACATGTATAGATGATTTTTTTTTTTTTTAATGAAAGGACATTTTTTTGGTTCCCCTCTTCACTCTTCAAAACCCAAAGAGTTTCTTTTATGTAGGATTCCCATCTGTCTTACGCAGAACAAGTGGGGAATGTGCATTTATTTCCCCCTCTCCCCCCAAAAAAATACATTTTTCAAATTAACTTTTTTTTCTCTGTTTCCTCTGTCCCTCTGGGAACGCAGCAAATGTCTCTGTTGTGCACTTAAAAAAGAGTCAAGGTTTTAACAGGGAGGAGCTGAGGAAAAAAAGGCAACTCGCAGATCCTGTGCTAAAATTCCAAGTATTTCTTTAAAAACAAACAACATTGAAAGAAACAAAAGGGAAACTATCAAAAGAAAACGTTTAAGTTACTGGAAAGCTAGGGGAAGACTTAATTTTCATGCCAGTGCAAAAGTTACTTGTGTTTTATATCCGAGCTTTATTTACTGTTGTGCTCAACAACGTGCAATCGCTTACCATGAAAAATGCAGCCATCTGCAGCATGTATATGGTGTTCCTGAGATGCAACGTATGTACAAATGCGTAAGGGACCTGCCTGTAGCTTTTGTTAATGTTTTCAGAGTGACAAAAAGCCCATCGAGGTTTCTTTTAAGCCAACCTATGGTTGCAATTTTGCTCCGGTTGGTAACTTTGAGTCCTGAGCAGTCCAATGGGGCTGTCTGTTCGTGCATGTCTTCTTTTTTTTTTTTTAAAGTGCGAGTCTTTGCAGCCCCTAATTTGTAACAAATTGTTAAATTTCTCTAAGCATTTACTTGCTATTTAATTACAGTTTTTGCCAGGCAAGGACAAACTGTTTTCCTGACAGGGCAGTACAGCTGGGTACTGGGAGGCAGGCTGGTATTTGGCCAGTGCTTGAATTTCCACGCTGTCATCTTGTTCCCACTGACAAACCGTGCGCAAAGGTGCCTGGTGACTTTGCAGGTGCCGTCGTGCTGAGTGAGATGCTGCTTTGAAAGAAGCATCTTGCAATGGGCTGATTTTGCTTCTTTTAAAGTTGGTGGCAAAACTCTCACAAATTAATGAAAAAGAGGACTTGGGCTCACGTTAGCCTGGGCACGGTTACAGTCCAGGCTTTTCTTACAGAAGTTTTTCTGAGGAAATCTGGTCTTATCTTCTGAAGCCGTGAATTATTCTCCTCCAAGCTGAAATACGATGCTGTGGGGACAAAGGCACAAGGGGTAGGGGAGTGACAGAAATGGCAGGTCCTCTCACAGAGCTATGGAAATGTGTCGACACTTTTGCAGAAGGGATGAGAGAAGCCTTCTTTACATGAAAAGCATGGGGAGGAAAGGAAAAGGGCTGCTGCATTTTTATCATCTATAATCCTCCACTTAACCTATGAATTAGCCCTTGTGTGAGCAAAAAGGAAAGTTGGTGACTAAACCATAACCTGCCCCCCCAAGTGGGTACAAGTCTTCCTTTTCCCGTCCTGAGCACTATATATAATGGGCCCCTTGAATTAAGGAGATATATTAAAAAGAATCATGGCTGGCTTTGCACCATTTTCCTCCTGGCTGTGCATGTGTTTATGTAATGCCCAAGGTCCCAGGACCAACCCTTTCAGAGCTGGTGTCAAGGTGTAAGGTGCAATTTTAACCTAGTAATTCTGTACCCGCTTTAAGCTGCTGGCACAAATGTTGGAAGGAGCGGATGGTTAATTACCCGTTTGAACGCAAACTGCAAAGTAGGTATAGCTACAACATTCACTGTGGTTCACAGGGAGTGTGAAAGTATGTGCAGAGTTACCTATATGTGAGCCTGAGCCAGAAAAAGCAAAGTTCAGAGTTCAGAAAGTAGAAAATCCTGCAGTGAGCGTGACAATTTGGCCCAGGACCCTCTCCCTGCCATAGATGTTACCATGTATTTTAATGGAAAATACAAGAAGTTTTGAAATAGGCAAGGACAAGAGAACTTCCTTGTAGGTTGTCACACAGGATGAGGTTAATCTTGGCTAGTTCGGGCTGTCTGAAGGTGTGGTATCCAGCTTGATGTGGCAGACATAGCCCCCTCAGTTGGTGACAGGGAGGAGACCGTAGCGAGCCCATCCATCTGGGGTGAGATCTCCAATGTGTTTTCCTCTGTGAACTGTAGCCAGCGGCTTGGATGACCACCTGCAAAGAAGCACCTTCCCTGAAGCTAGACAAGATGCTCTCTGACCACAGAATCTGACAGCTGCAGAGATAAGAATGCCAGAGTTTGCGGTTACTGTTCTTTATGTGCGATGCTGGCATCTGGAGGAGCACTCACTGTCTATCAGGTCCTCTTCCTACTTGGAGGTGAGGTGGGCCCTGCTTGTAGGTGGGTCCTGGAGTACTTGGATGTTGGAGTCCACTTGTTCCAGGGCTGGACTGTATCCGTGTGAGGATGTGGGAGGGCAGGAGCAAAGCAACTCCATCTGGCTAATGGGGATTTATTAATGAATCTTCGAATGAAGACTGCAGAATGTGGGCTCTGTGGCTTTCTGGTCTCTAGGTATTGCTGCTGAGCTTCATGTGGGAGGGATTCTTTGTCCTTCCATTGGCAGCTGGTGGGAGTTGGAGGCAAGGGAATGTCAGTGACAGTAGACGTGTGTTTGTGCAGCAAAAAGATGATGAAAGGGGATGTGCAGCTCTTCCAAGGGTAGCTGTGAATCCACTTCACAGAGGGAGTTTGTGTTGTGAGCAAACTTTCCACAGAGAAACTGTCCTACCTCTGGGCAACACCATCAACAAACTCTTGTACCATCCTCGTCAAGATTCAGCGTAGAAGAATATCACCTTTATCTGCGTCCGGGAGTGCCTTTGTCCTGAAGTACCAGCAGGCGTTTAACAGCCCATAGCCTCTGTGTTTGACTAGTGCCGGTCCACAGTCCCACTGGCCACACCAAGTGACATGCCATTTTTTATTATGCAGAAGGAAATTTTGCAAATATGCCCAAGGGCGAGGCAACATCAATAAGCTGGGAATGAACGCTCTATTACATTCATTTGGTTTCGTAACTTCTGTTGGGTCACAGGGGAGAGAGCTGCTAAACAAAACAAAACAAAATCTCTTGTATACTGGCTATATTTAGTCGCACGAAGCTTCGCGTTTGTTCTAGGACTGAAGAACAGCATGTCCAAACCTGGAGCGTAAAGTTGAGTGTGTACTTAAGCCCTGGTCCTGCAAAAGTTTATGCATGTTCCGAACTTCTCATGTTTTGAGTGCAAATGAGCTTGTGGTATAACGAGAGCACTCCCAGGTTGTAATGGGAAATGTCTGTAACCTCTGCAGATTATTTCTTCCACACGTTCATAACACTCATGCACGTATAAGCGCACGTAACGTGAGCACAATGTGTGTTTGTACTTGTGTGGGGTACATATATATATATATATATATATGCCTGAACTGCAGGAAAAATGTTGACCTTTGCCTTTCAATTGCCTAGCCAAATGTGGCTAAAATAGTATCTTATACAAAATAACCTGATTATGTGTTTCAACTTCAAACAAAACTCCTGGTGGTGACCCCTTCTAGTCCACGTGGGCTCTAAAATCTCATGATATAAACCCTTTTCCACTAGCACACTAAAATGCGTCACTACACCTCCATCATATATTTATTTTCCCTTTTTTGTATCCAGCAGAATATTGGGGTTTTTTTTCTGGAGGTGGGGGATTTAAAATAATTTATGCGGAAACATGTGTATGTTAGGGAAATTATTAACCTGTTGTCATCAAACAGTGGTCAAGCTGGATTAAAAGCAGTTGGAATAGTTTATGATGGGAGTTTCCATAGCCATTGTAACAGGTTTTCCAATTCCTGGCAATCAAAAATCATGAATCAGGTGTCTCAGAAGTATGTAAGTTAAAGCACATGGGTTTCTTTTTGGTTTTCTGTGAGGTTTTGAATTCCTAAGGTAGCTTGGGTGAGAGTTTCAGGCGTTCTTCTGCCCTGTTCTAAACTGCTGCTTCTAATAGTGAGTTCAAGTTCTCATATATTCACGTGACTCCAAGAGCCGAGGCTTAAAGAAAAACACAAATTGTCAGGACTGATGCTAAAATTGGAAGAGTCAGTGGTACAACCAGTCGTGGTGTGAATATGTTTCAGTTAATGAGTTTCCAGGATAGTTTTGCTGTTGATGATATTGTGGCACCTTATCCATTCTAAGCTGACTACCCAAGTGGTTGAATTCATGGTCTACCTGTTCAACTAAAAAGATAACTTAAACTTTCAGGGTGGAGGATGAGCCCTAGTGACGTGTCTCTGAAATGGCCCTCTTTAATGTGGCTGGGTGAGTCCTGATGCTGGATTCCCCTGGCTCGCGTGGAAGTCTCACAGCAGGGATTGAAGCCAAGGAACAGCATCGCAACAGACATCCCTCTGCCCTTACAGCAGATAAAAAAACCCCAAAAAACACCTGAAAGGTGAAAACAATACATAAAATTTTTTGTATTATTTAAAAGCAGAAACACACGCTCTTGCCTGCCTCCCCGTTACTTTACATAAAATTGTTATGCATTCTAAGTAGTAGCAGCCTGGGCCTCTTGACCTCACAAGAAGAGCTGTTACTATACATTTAACAAAAACAAGGTATTATGTATTAGCCTACACATTTTGCAACAGCTCCAGCAATTTAGTAACTACAGTCCAATTTAAACCGTGCCTGGAGGCAACAAAAATTGCACAAAATGGCAGCTAATTTATAGAAGGGAGAGAGGAAATATTTGGGGGTCTATTCCTTCAAGCCATCTGATTCATATTATTGACTCATTTAGAAAACAGAAAGTGAGCAGAGACAAGTTTTTAAGGAGTTTGGTTTCACACAAATGACTTGCAATTGCAGCCCATTATTTTTATACCAAGACTTCATTAGTCATATCCCCGTCAAACCTGCGAGCAGTGTCAAATGTTTTCAGAAAACACACCAGGACAGGTATGGAACTCATCAGCCCGTGGCAAAGGTCGCTCTCATTAAGGAGTCAAAATGAAAACTTTCAGTGTCTCTAACACATTGCACAGACGCTCCTGCCCCCACTTCTGAAACGCGGGGCCGAGCGAGCACCTCCTGCTCCCCAGACATTCAAATAAGATCAAGATGACAGGGCAAGAAAATGAATAGGATTCTTAACTGGCTGTACTTTATAATATGGTACTGATTGGAAACAACCAGAAAGTTGTTTGCCATGTCTATAGTACCATTTCCTGAGGTTAAACATAACATCTGAAATGAAGCAATTAAGTCCCTTAAAAAAAAAGAGGGGGGAAAAAAAAAAAGGGGGGAGAAGAAAAAGTACCAAACAAGGGGAGGAGGTGGGTCTGCACGGTGCTGACTCGGCACGCCAGCCATGCTCCGATGAGCAAAAGAAATGTCTGTGCAAACTTTCTTCCCACCTGGGAGGTTGGAGAAGGAGATAGGAGAGCTGTGACACCGGAGTTGTTCGGGGCTGGCTCTCAAGCTGTGCCGTGACAGATGTGTTTTGAGGAATTTTGAGGCGCGGAGATAAGAATAACAAAAAAGCCATTCAGCGGAGCGCAGTTACACAGGCTTAGCACAAAGGGGCGAAGAGAAAATGTGTCAGTGCGCTCCTTATTTGTGGAAGGTTCGCCGTGTTTTCTGCACCACGCTGCATTTTGATCGGCAGGGCTGTTGCTAACAGGAGCGAGGGTTGCTGTGTTGCCCCTTAAGAGTTATTCAGAGCGTCCCTGGCAATGAAAAAGGATTCCCTTTAGCTGCTTTGCTCTGGGACACAACAAAGTCCTCCTGATGTAGAAAATGTTGCTTGTCTTACGGAGGATTTGCTTATTTAACAGTAGCATCCGCGGGGTTTTACATAAAATGGCAGAAATACTTTGAGGAAGGTTGAGGGTTTTTTTTTTTCTGTTTTTTCTCCATTTTTTGACTGCTCAGCTCATATAGACTTGGGTTTGCTCACAGTGTTCCAAAGAGGTCCCTGGGTAGCTGGGGACTTAGCTTTTTTTTGGTCCTGATGTTCCCTGGTGGGTTGTGACAGTCTTCAGTTAGGGGCATGACCTCTGCTGGGTTCCCTGTCAACTGGGGACAAGAAACATGGTTTCTCTGGGTTAGTCAGTTTTTGCAACATTAATTTGTGAAGATTTAGGTGCTATAGTGATATCCTGCAACTTCAATGATTTTCTTTAGGTAGTCGTGCATGGAGAAAGCTTGAAGTCTTCTCCCAGCTATCAGCACAAACTACGGCATTTGTGAAATGTATTTATTTACACTTCAGTATATTTGCCTCTCTCTCTGTACCATGCCTGTTCATGCCTATGCATGTGTGCCTGTAAAGCTGAAGACCTTAGAACGGCTCCAGCCTGACAGCTGGGGGTACAGATCTCAGAAAAGCCAGAGAAAAATGCCAGTGCTGGTGAGCACATTGTGTCCCTGCCACTCTCGTGTGGCCCTGATAACTCCTTTTTCTCACTGGAGGGTTGGCTGTAGTTGTAGGTTGCTCCTTGAAAATGGAGGTGATGGGAGACACAAAAAAGTTGTAGCTGTTTCTGAGCACTGTTATGGGAGTGAGTGTGGGATGAGTGGGCTCCCCCAGCCAGCTCCTGGCCCCTTTGGTTGTGTGTAATCTACTGGGAGCTTCCAGGGAGGAAGGGGAGAGCCAAAATTGCTGTGTTCAATCATTTGAAGCCTGAGGCTTCTTGGTTACTTGGCTTCCCTCTCTGGAAAGCAGTACCAGCGCTGCCCTCTTTGTGAGTGGTGGGAGATTGCCTGGATGGAGCTGCTGGTGAGCACAGAGCACTTCTGGGAGCTGAGAAATGCCAACACCCATCGCTGATAAGCAATCCCTCGGCCGGACCCTCTTCACAAAAAGTGTTTTCTGACACCTATTGCCTACCCTGGGCTCAGAGTGGGGAGTTGTTCCCCCTGTCTTGAATGCAGGACACACTGGGTTATGAAACTCCCTCTGCTGAGCTCTTGTGAGGAGATGACAGGGACAGGACTTGCCGGGGTGCCCGTGCCCTCACCTGCCAGCCTCGGGTCAACCCCTGACCAAGCGGCACATCCTGAGCGCCAGCCCCGTGATTGATGCACTTGGCCGAGAACTTCCCTCCTGCCCACTCAGGAAACAGGAGGGCCGGGGAGATAGCGCTCGCCTTTCTTTCACAGTCCCTGCTTCCGAACTCTAATCACCTTCTGCTGTGGGAAAAGAGATGAGATGCTGCCTAAAAAACAGATCATTGTCCGCCTCCTAGATTAATGCAGAGAAAGCAGTATTGTCTGCTGAATGGATAAACCTTCCTCCTGTCACTCAAAACCTAAATTCAACGCTACTTCATTTCTAAGAGGCTTATCTTCCTTGAATAGACCCTTGCAGCTCAAGTAAGAGGCGATGTAATGAAGCGTGTTTTTTTCTTAAGTGAGAAACCTGCTGCAAAGAAGGGGTGAAGCCTGTGCAGCTGTTCTAAAGGGCCTTTGCAGACTCTCGAAATACTTGTCATTTATCTGGTCTTGCATGACAGCAAATGAGAGAAGATCAAGTTCAAAATCTGCCGGCGTGGCTTTCAGGGCTTCTTCATCTGTTAATTAAATAATGGTCGTTAGCGCACAATGCCCCGCGATAAGGTGCGGATATGATGCTGAGATGGAAATACGGGTTTGGGGGTTATGAATAAGCAGATGGGCCCCAGGAATTTTCCCAGTTTGACCCCCCCAGCGATGCCTCGGTATGTGGCTGGAGAAACCGGCAGTGAAACAGGTGGCATCAGGCAGATAAATAAATTCATAGAAGCGTGCTGAAATCATTGTAGAATATACTCCTTTTATGCGGGTTAGCGATTAATTCAGTGATTTCCCACAAGCCAGCCTTTTTTTTTTTAATTTTTTTTTTGAAAATCACACACAGCACCATTGCCACAAATAACAACCTGTTTACTTTGCTTTCCAGCAGCCTGCTGCAGTAAAGACTTAACTTGTACTTTTAATGGGTGCTCGAAATTCAGATTGGTTGCTAAACATCGGAGGGCCAAATCCTGAGGTGTTTACTCAACTTCTGCTTGGTCAAATTTCACACTGATTTCAAAGGGCAGGTCTGAGGATTCTGTAGATGGGATGTAAGAACTGCCTGAATAATTGCAGGTGATATAGGAATTTTATTGATTTTTTTTTTTCCTGTTGTGGGTTTAAGAAGTTAGCTCTTCTTTTTATGGCTAATATTTACTTATTTTTCTAGATGTTGGCAGTCAGCTTTTACCCAAAAGCACTGATCTTGTAAATACCTCTTTCTTTCATCACCAGTAGTGTGACCATTTTAGTCTCACCATCACTGCATGGACTGTGGTCATCTGCTTGGTACCTCTTTGTCCTATGCCATGTCCTGGAAAGTTCTTCCTTGACTCTTTCAGAGACACTGACGTGGATGTGGGTTTACTTCAACTGTGACCATGTAGGAAATGGTGAGACTGAGTTATCAGGAGTATATCTAACTTTTCCCTTGAGCTGCTGGTTTTCTTCCTGGGGTTATGATGATGGGATGAGGTGGAACACATGGTGGAACACAGCGGG
The DNA here is from genome assembly GCA_013400055.1 of Nycticryphes semicollaris. Classification (NCBI taxonomy): domain Eukaryota; kingdom Metazoa; phylum Chordata; class Aves; order Charadriiformes; family Rostratulidae; genus Nycticryphes; species Nycticryphes semicollaris. The sequence goes on from VXBJ01002281.1 coordinate 76,967, forward strand.
CAAAGACAAGTCTAATCTGGTTTGGACAGGAAAATAAAATGCTTAAGAAAGTACTTGAGGAGATTGGTTATCTGCAGGGTGGTGCTTGGCTTGCAGATGCTTAGCAGGTCCATCTGATAAGGAGGAGGACAAATAAGGCAGCTGTTGGATGGTGAATTAAATGGCTTTTTGAGCAACATGGGGGAAACCACAAAGTCTGGAGAGCAGATCCCTGTCATGGGATGCAGGCTTTTTAACACTGAAATGGGTGCTGGAGTTTCTACAGGGCAGTTGGTGTCCCCACGATGGGTCCTTCCCACGGAATGGCCTGGACCAGTGCGGAGACCAAGAAAGGCAAGGAGAAGTGGGGAGCAGCTGGGACAAATGTGAAATGTATAATAAATAAGTTCATGCAACAAATCCACATTAAAGACAACATTATGGCTGTGACAGAAAACAATAAAAGTAAGGAAATTTGCAGTTAATGGTAAAACATACCATATGTCCTCAAATGCCTAGGCACACCAGGGCATCCCTCTAACTGCTTTCTTGATGTCAAGGTGTTGAAGAACACATGGTGTGTTTCACCCCAAATTACAGATATTTTTTGGGCTGCTGCTACGTATTTCTGTCCTCTGTTACTGTTTTCATTGTGTCTGTGCATCTTCACTGATGTATCCCTGCCATGTGTTGCAGCTGATGGTTTTTAGATGGGGCTGACCTGCAGTTCTGGTTGGCAAAGGTTGTTTTTTTGGTACCCTAGAATGGAAAAGCCTTACTGATGAGCAATAGTGCCCTGAGCAGGTTAGTCAATGCTATCGCTAAATGCACTGTAACCCTAAAATATAGTGGCTGGTCTGGTGAAGAAAATGTTGTCAGCACAAATCATAGGTTATTCCTCCATCCCTGCATCCTGAGAAGCCCTTGACAAATATAATGCTATATTTCCTGGATTAATAGGCATCAATAACCAAATTCCCCGGACTATGGAAAATTAACAAATGCTTTCATCTCTACTTTCATTACAGGAGTTATTTATGGGGATGTTTTGGTAGTAGGTGCTGTTTCTGTTAACTGTTTAGGGAGCTGGCTGGAGGCTTCGTGTCTGCAGATACTGACCTTTTGCAGATTTTTTTCCCCTTAGCTGATGTCTTCGTCAGTAAGGAGACACCTGCATCCGTGCAACTCCGGCGAGCAGAGCGACACAGCACTTCAGTATTTCCCCTTCTTCACCAGCTGGATAGGACCCCTGATACAAAACCTGAGAAATGTGCCAAAAGCCTTCAAAGTTCAAGCCAGAGGTGTTTGTGCGAGATAAAAATGGGACAATATAGCATCCCCATGCAACTCATCCGTTTACACATGACACTCACTCCGTGGTCTCTGATTAGCCTGTTAGTGAGGAGGCAGGAAGAAGTGCAATCAAGTTTTTATGATTCATCATTTCTGTTCCCTGTTTGGGAGACAATGTCAGTGCTCTTTGCCAATCATAGAAGGTAGCTTTCGAGTGCCTTAGGGAGATGATTTTTTTAAAGATGCTCTCTGTGTTTCTGAAGGCTGAGCCACGTTTCTAAATAATAGGGAAGTCCTGGAGTTTATTTTGTGTTGGTTGTTTTTTTTTCTTTTTCTTTTTCTTTTTTTTTTTTGTTCCGTGATTGTATCTGCTAACAATGCTTTTATGTTTGCTGCACGTATGCTAAAAGAAAACATGCTTCCAGTTTGTCTGTAATCCTGTTTTCACTCAGGAGTGTTTGCGCAGAAATAAATTAGAGATGGTACCTGGAATATTTTCCGCAATACAAAAGGCAAATGTAAGTTTTATTAAGTTGAAAAGAATACATTCTCTTCTCCTGACCTTGATTTTTTAGCTATATTCTCTATACCCCTGCTTTAGAAGTATTATTCTTCGTCCCATCCAATTACCATTTCTATCAGCTCTTCTGAAAGATTATGCTTTTTGGGTGTTCTTCTGTAGATGTCTTTCCAGTGGCTTCACTTGATGAATGTGACAAGTTTTGTGTTTTCTCCCTCCCCTCATTGAATTGAAAAGTTTTTTGATAAATACAGGCCAATAAGTGCCCAAAGGCAGTGTTTCAATGGCTGCTAAATCTTTCAAGGTTAGGACTTAACCTCCGTTCTCCCTAATTCAACTGCAACCTTCAGTCTGGAGCCAATCAAGAATATCAGATGATACTTAAACAATGAAGGATTTCTGATATTCAGGTACAGCCTCTGTTCAATAGGATTGCAAATTCTTTGTGTGAAGAAAGTCGGTTTTGCTCTAAAGTACTGTCACAAAAAGTGAAATTACCATTTGCTTGGAATGATGCCATTCATCATTGTCAGAATACTAAGCATTGTAAGTAGCTAGGCCTCTCCAAATTAATGCCTTGTTTTGCATCGGCTAAATTTCCCAAATCCTCGAGGATGGGTCATACAAAACTCATCTCACCATTTTAATTTATCAATCCAATATGAGTGCGGTGAAAGGGAGCTTCATTCGGTCTTAGCTCTTTTATTTACAGTCTAATTCTAAAAGAAAAGGAAATAAGATATGAAAATAAGTTGGAAAATAAGATAAATCTCTCAGTGAAATCACAAGATCTACTCAGTCCTGTAGCAAACCCTCTATAATTCATTTGTAGGTCAGCTCAAGGGATTAGCCATGACGTATTTGGAAATTCATTTATTTTTATTTTATTTTGCTGTTTCTTATGCATAAGGGTAATGCTGTCCCCAAGGCTTTTCAGGTAGCCCTCAAATCTTGACAACATTTGCTGTCTCTAAGGCCTAAGCCAAAATTAATTTTCAAATAAACAGCATAAAAATGTATGGAGTTGTATAAATTTGAATATAAAATGCATTTGTTTTGCTTGCTTCCATCCATACATACATACTGTTGGCTCAGCCAAAAATCATAACATGACATTGAAATTAACGGCCATGTGTACATCATGAAAGTCAAAAAAGTTTCTTAGTTTATTAGAAACACTGTAGTGTGGGGTTTTTCCCCCCCTCCCCTGCTTTCTCCTTGATATGCTTTGCTAGATGTGTACTGGGAAAGAAATGCATATTAATTGTGCTTTTCTTTCTGAGAGCTTTACGAACCCGTGTCTCTGCTCATGGACCCCTTGCTGTCCTGTATCCCACTCGGGTTTTTGATGGGTGGGACATCTCGAGGAGCACCGCGATGTTTTCAGCAAGAGAGAAATCAGAAGTGACTCGATATCTCTTGCAATTTGTTTTATCAGGCATGAGTGGGGAAACACTGAAAGCGAGAACAGCGCTCGGACACCCTGCAGCAGCGCAGGAAAGCACCTCTGGTCCTGCAGAATCAGAGCGGAGGGCTAGAAATAACACTGCAAAGACAAATCCCCAATTCTGGGCTAAGCCAAAACGAAAACCACCCAACCAGAAGCCCATGCTGAGGGATTATAGAGAGACAAGGCAAACATTTTGCGGGCATTTAAATATAATCCAGATTGGACTCTTCCCACAGGTTGCCAGTCGATCCAGAGAATCTTGAGAGGTGCCAGGAGCCGCTGCTGTCCCATGAGCCTGCAGCACCTGCAGGATCAGCCCCCTGACAAGTGAAAATAACTCCTCCGTGCTCTTAAATTAAAACAGTGCCTCTTTTCGATGTAGTTTTTGAAACCTCATTCCACCAGGGGGCTGCAGGCATGCTGGAAATTTAGCGGTTGGCAAGCTGGGGAGTACCTGGGAGAAAGGATGCCCGATCACATGGAGAGGTGTCCAAGTGCAGGCCATATGCAGAGGGAAATTGTTCCTGAAGTCAGAGCAGTGCATAGTTTTTTGTTTTTGTTTTTTTTTATCTTTCTGAAGATATGGGTCTTTGGCAAGGTTGGCTGTGCCACCAGCTGGGATTAGTGGAAAGGAGGAGAAGTTGTTTGGGATGCGGAGCTGCATCGCATTCAGGCTGCTCCTAACTCCAAAGGGCCTCCAGATTAATAGGGTTAGCTGAAATATCCTTTAAGCTCTGCTTTATTAAGAGAAGTGCTGCTGTGTGAGATCTCACTGGTGCATTGCCTGGAACTCTGTATCGCAAGCAGTATCAGCTGACCAATAAATATTTAGTTAATTATTAATTAGATAAAAATTATGTTTGGAAAGGTAGATCACCTTGAAATGTTGTTCTCTATTATCCTTTCCCAGCCAGGCAATGAAAGATTTAAATTTAATGTGACGTGACAAACTACAAACCAGTGGTTTTCACGGTTTGGCAAGTGAGGGAGCAGGGTGTCAGCCTCATGATGCTCTCCTGGCCAGCAAGTTTGGGATGTGTGTTAGCAAATTATTTATATTTGACTGGGTCAGGTTGGAGTAACTTCAGCTCTGAATGCTCTTGCACTGTTTAATATGTTTTAGTGCTTTTTTTTCTGTCAATATTAGCTCATCCTGCTGTGCACAGCACAGAGCCTTCTGTCTCAAAAGACAGCAAAGTGCTTCCTATCGGCTATTCAAGCAAGCTGCCCCGTTAGCCCTGGTTGAGGATTGACTGGGGAACAGCTGTGGTCCATGTCTCTGTGCTAAGCTTGGCCTTGGATGGAGATGGAGCATCATCTCCTCTAGTATTTGGTCTCCTTCCAGATCTCCCCAGTGTAGCTCACCTTCCATCACCGGGCGGATTATGCTAACCAGGTTGCAAGAAATGTAAGTTAAGGGTTGCTCCCCCGATGCCCAGAGTTCAGCCCTGGGGAACCTGTAAGTGCAAAGGGAAGCATGGGCAGCAGTGGAGAGTGTCACCGTCCCCTGAACAGGTATGTTGGCTGGGAGCTGCTCTGAGCAGCTCAAATCTGCTTTCGTGGTTGCAGGCCAGAAGGAAAGAAGAGGAAGAAAGTTAGTTTTACTTGCAAGTTAAGGATATTTGATTAAAAAAACCCAGGAGCATGGCAGTCAACATGAATACTGCCACACAGCACATCTTAGATCTGGCAAGTTGATTTATAGATGAATAATCTTACAAGCATCAAAGATAAAATAAATCTGTTGTAGATACACATGTGTTTCTAAAAGTGAAAAAAGCAGATAGGATCATTGAACCGCGTGCTATTGCTTCTCATCTATTCTGCTTAGTGTAGCTTTTGAGATTTGACAAAAATTCACTGAGCTTATTTTTTTCACATGGTTGGAAACTCCTCAAGTCAAAATCCCAGAGGAATACAATGCCTAACTCATAGTATACGGTCTATGCAAATGGCTTTTTAATTAATAACACTTCCTAATTCTATTTTAGGCAGCATCTGTAGAACAGCAGAGCACGGTACTCTACTTCTGGATGTGTACACTGTAGTTGCTGAAAACATGCTTTTGACATGTGAACTATGTGTCTCGCTGTACGGAAGCGATGTCAAACCAGACATGTCTATAACATGTTTCTCCCTGTAAAAGTTTTTCTATTGTGCTCATCACCCTGTTATGGCAATTGCTTCTTAGGTGACTTTCATTCCTTTCCAAAGCCTAAAACACCCTGTGATGCATGAAATGTGGGATTTGCATACCCATTTGAAGCATCTAATTCAAAAGTATGTTAGCGACTTGTTCCTCTAGGGCCTGTGTATGTAAGTGCAGGGTTCTGCAAGGTTTAGTGGAGTGGTTTAGAGGGGCAGCATCAGTGATGGAGCCTGTGAAAAGTGATGGAGAAACAGGGGCTTTTGCTTTATCCTGGGGAAAAGGTGGCACTCTGTTTCTTTGGCCATGCCTGCAAAAGGGGCAGGTGGATGAATGCTCGCAGCATCAGCTCCCTGCTGTAACTAAGCAGGGCATGTGGTTAAATTATAGTTATTCCCTCCTGGCTGTGCTCTTGGAGAGCAAAATGTCTTTGCCTTTTCTCCCAGCTGATGTGCCCTTGGTGGGACAGGTAGCCACGGCACCTGGCAGAGTCACCCCTGTGTCCCCCCACTGAGGCTGGTACCTCCCCATGCTCCTGCTTTCCACAGGGAAAGGCAGAAACTTTCCTCTCTTATGAGGTGCATAATACTCTCCTTTTCTCCAACTTCACTAAAATCCTTTTATTCTGTGGTATTTATACTTCATACTGACAAAGCAAAAACGTCTTATAGTCATTTACTTGTATATTATGTAATTACATGTTTTATGACACCCAAGTGTCTCTGGGAAGTGAGAAAAGTGTCAGGGCTTTGAATAAATAATTTTTTTTTTTTCTTGTACGTAAAGTTTTCCAGAAACTCTTCCTGTTTACACCAGATGAAGATCTGCCCCCCCTCCTTGCTTTCAGTTTGGTGGTGCTGCTAGCTCTAAACTTGAGATAGTTGCCGTTTCTCATAGGAAAGAGCGTGTGCGTGGGTGTTGCGTGTGTGTGAGGAAAGGCAATTTTGAGGAAAACCTCCAACTTTTACATTTATGAGAGTGATTTTAATAACTTTGAGTTACCCGTGCTAATCCTTTAACAGGAAGGCGGTTTGAGAACTGACCCAACCTCCTTTCCTTTCATTCGATCCCAAAACACCTGCAACTCTCAGCGGAGTAATCTATGAATCACTGTGTCTGTCGTCCACTTATTGTCTTGTCTAGTGCACTCCACGGTGGAACTAATCAACAGCCCTGAATGAAGCATTGCTCCTGAGCTGAATTCCTTAAAGCTCCTGAAGTATTCAGCAAGGAGGAGAAATCTTTTAGTATGATTTGCTCCACATTCCCAATTCATTTATAGAAAGAGAATAGATGATTAACAACGGGTCGAGAGACACAGATTTAGCACTGCTTTGCCCTGACCTGCCCCGAGTTACTCCTTCCACTTCCCAGGCTGCTCTAATAAGATGAGTTCAAGGAGTGGGATGGCAAAAGCTGCTTGAATCCCCTGCACCCAGCCGTCTTAATTTGGTTTATTGGCCTTAATGAACAAATCTGGTTCCTTAATCACAGGTGAATGGAAAAGGTCACTTGCCACTCTGACAAATGGGTTTACCCTGAGCTGTTTGTGTCGGCTCGCAGATAGTGCGTTTCCCCCCTTTTTCTCTCCTGCGATGAAATGCCAACGTCTCTGCGGCACCTCCTATTGTGGCCATTACCTGTGGTGTCTGGGCTGCCGGCCAAGGAGCACCCTCGGTAGCAACAAAGGCGTAATCATTTCCAGTTGGAAAAGACTGAGCTGCAGTAATTTTCCCCTTTGAAAGCCGCAGCAGCGAGGTTCAGGTTAAGCAGGCGCTCATTTGGTCCTGGGTACAAGAGTTTGTCATCTGTGGCAGCCATCCGGGGAGACTGAGAGGTCTCCAAAGATGTTCATCCCCAGCGAGCAGCATCCAGCTGACCTCAGTGGTGGGGTGGCTAAGGGGACGTTTGCAATTTACAAACAAATTTTGGCTTGGTATGGATGGTAAATGTTCAAATACGGGTGCAAAATGAATGATAAACGTTTCCTAAATGAAAAGCTGGTCTGCAGAGATGTTCAGAAGAACAAGAGATGTAAAAGGTGCTGCAAGCTCCCATCCCATGAAGAGGGATGGCAGTGCCAAACATGGAGGCTCATCCCAAAGGACACCCTGTCTCTCCCAAGACCGGCCGTGCAAGGCAGCAGCTCACTTCAAGGGCACATTGGGGGCCCTTTCCCAACCACCACAAACTTATGGGCTCACTGACACTCGCTGTTGGCTTTGGTAGCAAACTGGAGCAATAAAGCCAAGTCTCCATCCAGATGTACCCACTGGAAAAAGCCAGCTGAGCCATCTCACGCAAGCCCTGGTTAGTGGCTTGCTCCAGGAAATCCCTTTGCAGCGGGTACAGAAGGGAAACCATTTCAGAAAGCAGCTAAAGAGCTGCGTAGGTGCTTGCAGCAAAACCCTAGTTTCTTTGAGGTAGGGCTCAAAAATCTCCATGTGTGTAGAAGACAGTATTTAGAGCAGTGTTCATGGTGATGAATGTTTATCACCACGCATGATTTTTAGACACATGGGCTGTGGAAAATAAAACCTTTGAGAAACAGTGCAGGGAGATTTGCAGAAGTACCACCCCTGTGGAGCGGCGTTCAACGTCAGCTGAAGATGGAGCTTTTCTCTGGGCGCTCACAGACGGCCTCACTGTCAGGCTCCTTGGGTCACATAAAAAATGAGTTGGGTCAAACCCCAGATGTGCTAACTGGGTGTTGAGATGCACTGATTTTCACTTTGCTGGAAAAAATGATGTCTCTTTTACTTCACACTTCTGTTTTGAAACAAAAAAAAAAAAACGAGGTGGGAGTTTGTCCAAAACAGAGCTTTCCAATTTTATCTGGCGTTTGAATTCTGCTATGTTTGAGTAATCATCAAAAAGATAAAGCTCCGTCCTGCAGGAATGCACTTGGACGTGGAAAACCGCAGCGGACAGGTGACTGGCAGGAAGTGAGAACGGCTGCTCCCACACAGATGCGGACGACTAAATAAGTTTTTTGAGATCATCGTTCCCTTCAGGTCTTTTCCTTTGATTCTTCAGCTTATTTTTATGTCGGAGGCAAATAAGAAACAAAGACAAATCTGCAAAATGACGAGTCAGAGTTTATTGGAGCAGGAAAATAAGCCATTCACAGCACTTCCCGGTTTGCTGTGAGAGGGAAAATCATTCACAATGGTGAATCGTGGCAGCCAGAGCTGCTTGAAATTACTTGCTTTCTGAAGTTAAATTGCTGCTGGCATGCATGAAATAAACAAAGATATTAGTTCAGTTATTTTAAAAGTACAAGGTTTCTTTAGCTGTGATTTCACAAGTGCTTTTGTAGGGCCAACGGATGATCTTATTTTTTGACAGATGATATTTAAGAGCATCTCTGTTTTCTTTGGACAATTATAGAATTTTCAAGAGCTCCATCAGGCATGATGAAGAAATGTGCTCACTCCCATCTCCAATAGCCAAAATGGCAAGAGGAGGGATGAGTCTCATCTCTTCAACACTGAAACTGCTGCTGGTGAAAGTGTCTGATTCTTCTCCTTGAAATCAATGTGGATTTTGGAAAGAAATCTGCTCATTCTGCCTCCTGAGTGAAGACGTTAATTCACCCCAGCTTTTGTTTTGTTTTGTTTTGGTTTTTTTTATATGAGGGTCTCCTTATCATGGACTTTCAGAGTCAGCCAGGTACCTGGGAGTTTTAGAGGTACTAGAAGTACTTTGCAGCACCCGAATGTCACATCTCCATACTGTATTGTTTGGCAGGTCTTATTCCCTCCCGTGTGTTGGTGGCAGGAGATAGGCAGTTTATTACAACAAAAATCTAGCTCCTGAAATTCAGTTGTTTGGGCTGACATGGGAGTGAGCTAGGTGGGAGCAAAGCTTTTAGAGCCCAGATTTAAGAGCAAAATAGGCGATTCTCCAGCACGGCAGTTCCTGCCCTTCTGGGTCCTCCTGGTCATGTTGTTCCTTGGAGTTTCATACCCTCTTCTGGCTGCCAGGGAGCAGAATCTGTTCCCTGCAACCTGAAGAAAGTTTTCTCGTTCTGCTCTCCCAAGTTTAGCCTGTGTGTACATGGGCACAACATCTGCTGAGACCATCTGCTGTGACACCTCCTCATGCCAAACCTTTCCATTTCTTCTAGTTCACAAACTATCAAGGTAGGATTTATCTGCTGCAGGTGTCTACAAGCACACCTACCTCTGAGCAAATTGCTTAAATTTCCTTTCTGCTTGACGGACAGCTTGTAGGGTTTCATCTCACCTCAAACTGGACATCTAAAAGGAGTCCCCTGAACAGTCCCTTCCAGCACTTGGTTTTCTGCTGCCTGTGTGAGGCTGGTGTGTGTGTTGTAAATGTCCAGGATTAGCGGTGGTGGATCCCCGCGTAGGTTGTTTGCAGACAGCAGAGGGTGCTGGAGTTTTTTTTCCTTTCAATGCACCTCCAAGGTTGCAGGATCTTTATAACCTGAAATCAATTTGCTTTTATTCTGATTGCTGAACACACAGAAGCCAGGCAGGTACAGCAAGAGAGGAGGTACTGAACTTGAGTTAGATGGACACTGTCACCTTCAAAAGTGACACCTCTGCCAAAAACTCTGTATCTACCAAATCAGTAAATGAAACCTGAGATTATCATAATGTGAATCAACAAATTTTATTTTTTCTATTTTTTTTTCTCTCTTAAAACATTTTTAAGAAACCTTTTTACAGGGGATGGGAGACAAAAGCCTCAACAGTTTTATATTTCAGAGAAGTCAGAGTCCAGAAAATTTTGCTCTGTCAGAAAATATAACTTGGAGCCATTTTCAACCTCCATTGAGTTGCCAATATAGACTTTTACAGATCAGGGTAACAACGTTGTCAGCTGACACCTTGCTGCCTTACAGCAACATCCAGATCTATATAACTGAAGAACTTCACCCAGGACCATCAATCTCATGGGCCAGGGCTGGAGGAGGAACTCCCCTGTAAATGTCAGTAGCAAGACTTTCAGTAGCAGCTTTTAAAAGAAGCAAGGGTAGAAGCCAGGGTGCCAGGCTGTAAGGCTGGAGAAGCTTCCTTAGGCTCAAAAAAGCTTAAGTGAATTAGAATTCCCAAAGCTATTGAGACATTTCTCTGTCTGGACAGGGATGCACTTGGCTGGTGGTAGAATAACTCTGAAATTCAGACTTGCTCCAAAGGTCCCATCCAGGTGTTCCGTGGACAAGGAGCTTGGGGGCTGTGTTTTGGGCTATATCATGTGTGCTGACACACGTACTGCAGGTGGTGGTGCTGATGACAGGGAATGGGTGCCTGTGGAGGGCAACAGCCACTTCACCTTCCAGTTAATGCACCCTTTTACATCCACCCGTGGATGTAAAGAACAAATTTCACACCCGCAGGGTACAAGTCCAACTGATGTCAGAGCCAGGATTAAAACTTGGGAGTGACTGGCTTCTAGCCTATTTCTTAATCTATTAAATCACACAGTCTCTCTCCTGCTAACTTTCGCTGGTTACTGGGATTGCTTGGCAGCAGCAAGCCCAGGCTGATGTCTAATGCTGGCTCCGTTACCAAGTCAGCTTGGTTGCCAGCTCAAAGGGCATCCAGTCCACAAATGTCTTATTTTTGGATTCTCCTGTTCTCCCGGGAGCACTGCTATGAAGAATGACCTCCCTTACCTCATTCACCTTGCTTGCTGTTCCTGACCCAGACAGTTGCTCGTGGCTGTTGCATGAGTCAATCGTCCCACGGAGTAGTGGTCTCACTGTGATGTTTTCATTAGCATTTGAACCAGAGCGCTGGCTGGCATCTACAGGATGTTTCGGATGAACATAGAGAAGTCTATATTTCAGTCATGTTAAAACTATGGCCAAGTTAACAAAAGTCAGGAAATCCAAACTGCAGATTGATAGGTTGTCCTTGGATTGTCCTGCCATGTCTAGGCATGGGATGGTGACACACCCGGGACTGAGCATCGTGGTCCATGGGGAGGTGCATTGAATGCCTGGACGTGATGTGATGTGCTGAGGGTGGAAGAGCAGCCACAAATGCATTAAGAAGTTTTATGGTTTAATTTCTCTTCTTTTTAAGGCTGATTTATTCTACTCTGGCGTTTAACATGTCCGTGCATTGAAGCAGAAGTTGTTTTTTTGGATCTGAAAGTCAGGGTGGTTTCTGCACCTCTGGAAGCCCGTGGCACATGGGCCCTTTTGCACAACAACTCATAGAAACAACTTCCCAGTGAGAATGTACTATTTCCCTGTTGTCTTTTTCTGTAGCAAACATCCCTTCTCTGTTTTAATCTATTTGTTTTCCCTTTCTGTATGTGTTTACAAGTGAGAACCTTCTTTAGGAGACACAGTATAGGAATGCAAAATATTTCGGTTTGCCTGCAATATGAAAGTTATGATGGGAGTCCAGAGTCACAGATTCTTATGCTAAACTATAGTTTTTATGTGTACTTGGAAAGCCTTGTCTACGTGTCTTATTAGAGCTGGTGAGATTATTCACATCAAGTTAATTTTCATAACTTCCAAATTGCTGGTTCTGTTCCAGAATGTAATTCTTTAAAATGTTTTTGTATCTCCTGTTACCCATGTAAATGGGTAATTTTCATTTTCTTTACTTTTGGCAGAGCATTGCACATGCAACATTGAGTGTTTATAGCTTTTGCTGAACGGGCTGACCCAGTTTTAGGGTGGAATGGCTTGACAATTTGTTGCAAGACAAAAAAGAAGAAAAAAAAAAGAAGTTTAAGTATAGGATCGAATTTTGCAACCCGATAAGCAGCAATCCCAACCGGAGTAATCCAGAGGACCTTGCAAGCTCTCCTCCAGGCACGCCGGCGGCTTGGCGCTATCTCTTGGGGCGGCTGGGAGTTTTACAATTGCCCTGCGACTTCCTCCTCCCTCCTCGAGAGGAGAGGATGGGAATTTGCTGAAGGCTTTTATCAGCAATATGCATCTGCCCCCATTCTCACTCAGCGGCTCTGGCCAACGAGTGGGAAAAGTCGGGCCAAGGCGTAATCTGCTCCCAGCCTTGCTTCCTGCCGCTGTGCCCCAGGGATGAAGGAAGCAGACAAGTGGCCCAGCGTGCTCTCTCTTTGCCAGGCCCCAAAGTTCAAGAGGCTCGAGGAGACAGAAGAGAGTTTCTTGCTCCCTTTTGCAAGGGATGTTGCATGTTTCATGATGGAATATAGTAAAAGTCTGTAAAGACGAGTTATATGGGACAAACCCCCGATGAACCTTATAATGTCAATCTCTTTGGACACCTGCTGATTGGATTTTGGTCTGAACAGAGCCATTTACTCTGTACAACCTGATGTGATATTAATGTGCCATCTGAAGAGTCTTCCAGCTAAATGAGGTGTCGTCTTAAGGTTTCATTTTGTTCTTTTGCTCCATCTGCAGTTTGAGTGTACTTGGGGCCACTACTTGATTTATTTCTTTGTCAGTTCAAAAAGCTTTTGCATCAAGAGTTTCTCTTGTGTCCACACAAGTTCTGTCTGATGAAGTGTGGGGTGGAAGGGACTTCTCTACTCCTGGTACGTGTAATTGAAATAAGTTTGGTAGAAGTTCCTGCATATGGAAGGCCTGTGTATGGGACCAGACAGTGAGAACACATGGAGCACGCTGGGGTCTGAGGGATCTCAGGCCACCGCCAACGAAATGCAGAGCTGGAGCTGTGCTGTTGCAAAGCACCGTGAGCCCTCCAGACGTGGGCCAAGGCTGCCTTTTCACTACTTATCTGCAGGCCTTGGCACTACAGGGTCTTGGTCCCCCAAATAAAGCTGTAAAGTGCAACTCTGATATAAACAGTGGGAATGTAGCTGGTCTCTTTTGCTGGTGGATAAATAGGAGAAGATCCAGCTCAGGTCAGAAAAGCTTGGCTGATGGGAGCAAGCATCCATGTCTGCTCAGAAATATAGACCTTTGTTTCTCCTTTTTAATTTTTTTCCCCCCCCCAAAGCACCATCATTGGTAAATTCTTGCTCCCATTTAAATCCCGGGAGTTTTGCCATGGACTTTTATGGTGCCCGGATTTCATTCCATGTGGGTTTTTTTAGCACCTGAGCTTAGGTAGGGTTCAGGAGAATGCAGCCGTGATTAGCCCAGCCTTCCTGTGTTGTATCAAGGTCTGGAGTTAACGGGGCAGTTGCAAAGCGTGGCACGTAATGCATTTCTGCATTAAATACACCCACATTATCTTACATCCCAAGCAGCCCAGATTGTCAGTAGACAATTATGGGTTTTGCTGGGTTTATTTTGATTGGCCTGCTCTCAGTTTTCCATAGTGGTACTCTATTTGTAAAAACAGATCATTAATGATAACAACAGATGACATGTGTCTGAAATATGGGGTGGACGAGGGAGTTAGTTTTTCTTCCTATTTTTTTTTTTTCCTGAGTGTCTGCACTTTGACAGCACGTTTGCCAGGCTGTCACTTGGTCGAGAGATTCACAAGATTAGGACCTCATTGTGTGAATGTTTTCACAGCACTTGTTGCTATAAAGAATCTTCACACTTTGGTGGATGAAATCTGGACTCCTAGACGCAAACTGTTAAGAAGCAATCATAACAATTAGCTAATGTGTCAACAATTAGCACTTTCCATCAACCGGCATCGAGTGGAACCTTCTTCTTATCCATATGCAGACAAAAATGCAATGATGTAGTAAAGAAAAGCAGTGAAGTTGGCTGCACTCATCCCTTGCTGTAGCCAGCAAACTCCCATGGGTATTGTTTACAATGATTATTCTTCCATTATGATGTTATTGCACAGGTCAGGGGTGGTAGCTAGACTGAAAATAAGCTTTTCTTTTTTTCCCTTTTTTTTTCTTTTTTTTTTTTTTTTCTTTCTTAAACTCTTGGCTGCTTTTACAAAAGTACAACAGAAACAACTGCTGTGAAAAGGTCAGCCAGTAACAGTACTTTAGTGTTTAACTGGTAAATATTTCAAAATAGTATTTCTAATATTTTACCATTTGGAAGTTTTTCAATGCATCTCCAGTCCAGTGCAACTCAATCAATGTAAAATTTCCACGGTCTCCACTGGGAATTCTTTACAATGGGTACATTATGGTCTGTTACCGTATCTACCATCAGTTGGTCAGAATTTGTTTTAATATCTTTTTATATGGTATATTACTGGCAGTAATATAAAAACCACTATTTTCTCAAGTATTGTACATATCTCCATATGTCTTCTGACATGACCTTGCAGCCACTCTTACCATTACAGTAGCTTCTTAGAAGACAATGCGTTTGACTGGAAAGAAGATCAGAGTCTTCTCCAAGGAAATGTCTTTTGGGAATGTTTCCTGTAACTCATGGAGTTTGTAACAGGCTACTGTGAGACAAACATAAAGTACTGCAGCATGGGTGAGGGTTTTTCTGGTTAATTGTGGAGCTGGATCCAAAGTGAAATCATCTTAAAAACAAGCAGTGCAGTTTCTAAAAGTAACACGCTCCTTGACTGCAAGCCAAAGCAATTGATTTAAAACAGGGCACGGTGCTCGAGCGCAGCCTCATCTGGTACAGCACCCTCGTAGCTGCAGTTTGGACCATGTGTGTATGTTTAGGAATTATTTGACAGCTCAATAAACAAGGCATTGCAGTGATCTGAACAAAAAAGGGTGGAGGTAAAAATGCCAAAAGAACAGCAATCAAAGTTTACCAGTATCTTCAAGTTCAGCATGTGCTACGTTGCTGTAACGAGGGGAAAGGATGACCCTGCGGTTTAGGGGTAGATGCACCACCTCCCCATCTCTTCCTGAATCTCCCCTAGTCTTCCTACAAACCTAAGACCTAAATGTATCCCAGTTGCCTCCTTTTGAATCCCAATTCTCCCCTGTCCCCTCCTTCCAGCCTGGGACATTCTGATACTAAACAAATGTTTGAGATTTTTTGGAGTGGCAGGAGGGGAGTATAATTACACTGAGGATTATTAATATGGGAAATATGGTCAATAAATGTGAGAGGGGTTGAGTAATGCAGGAACATTCTTTACAAATTCTTTAGTAACGGAGTAGGCAGAGTGCCACAGACAAAGAAAATCCTCTGAATTGCAAGTGTGTTCTTATGGCTTTTGCCAAGACGATGACAAAACCAGTTCTTTCTTCTCGCATTAGGACTCCTATTCAATGATACACTTAAGCATGTTCTTAAATTCCGTTGACGTTTGAAAGCACTGTTGACTTTAATAGGACTTAAGCACCTGTTCATGGTTAATTGTGTACTTTCAGGGCCTTTCTTGAAGGGGAAAAAAAAAAGATGGATAGACTTAGGCATGTGCTTAAAGTTAAGCAGGTGCTTAAGTGCTTTGCAGGACAGAGGTCTTAGAACCAAGTCTAATCCCCTCTGAAGTCAGAGGATGGATTTTCCCTGCACAGTGTGCCTGGTGCGCAGGAGCATTTTGTTTAAGTGACAAAATGAAGTCATGAGAAACATCTGAGTATTTTTTTCATTATTTTATGCAACAACTGAATTATGAGATGAATTTACAACCAGACTAAATGGACCGAACCAAAATCTCTTCAAACATTAACAGCTATGGGTGAAGATAATACCGCTTAATAATTGTAATTGTACCCTGGAAAAAGCCCTTTTTTCCACAGATGTAACTCTGGAGTTGCTCCTGGCCAGTGCAGGGCTTGAAACCCACTCCCCAGGAGAAGTTGGGACAGCAACTACCCTGGAGTAAGATGGGAGAGGAGAAACGCTTTTTTTCTCTGAGAAAGGGCTGCTTTGGCAGTGATTGATGGTTCAGAAATGACAAAGCTAGAGGTGTTTTTCCTGCCCCTTGGCCTGGAATTAGGCAACTGGCTTTTGGGTGATGGTGGGGTTCCAGTACCTAATTGTCCTTGAGAGTTGCCCTGGGTACATATTCCTCTCCACTCCCTGCCTGGGAGGAGAAGACAAGGCTTCTCTCTTCCCTTCTCTTGGTTTGTATTATAAGTCCTCACACAGGGTTTGTCTTGCTGGAAGAAGATGTGTAATGATCACTGAAGTGGAAGCTTTGTGGGACTTCTAGGCAGTGCAGTAGCAATCAAAAAAAAAAAATAATTGCCAAATGACTGTAAATTTGTGGATCAGAATCTTACTTCAAGGTTAAAAGTAGTACCTTGGCTCCCCTCCTCCCCACCCCCTCCATCTACTGAGCACGGAGGGGAGCAGTGTTTATGCTTGCTTACGGTCATCATCCTGAAAGAAGGACACCATCCAAAGAGGATGATCAGAGGTTTGTTGTCACTGTGCGAGTCACCTTCAAAATGTGGACCCGCCACCACTGTCCTCTGGGAGAAACAAGCAGAGAGTGATTTAAACCTTTCTTTCTATTTGCAGTGAACCTCAGCCAGCCTGGGCTGTGCAGGGAGGGTGATGAGCTGCAGGCTGGCCTGTAGAAACTGTGTGATGCTGTGGTAGGAAAAGGTCACGACTGGCACAGATCTGAGGTGTTGGTCCTGCTCGTGTGGTGGGGTTGGACCTCAGAGATGACGCAGACCACACCAGGTCGAATCTGAAAACACGGGCACCCTGGGGAGTGAGAAGGTCTTCCTTCAGCGCCTTGACCATGAGTCTTGCCATATTTGGTGGTTTTCTCAAAGCCCTATTTCCTTCAGTATTGTGATTAAGTGACAATGTCGTCTTTTATTTAAAAAAAAAAAAAAAAAGAAAAAAAAAAAAAAAAAAAAGGAAAGAAAAAAGAAAAAAAAAAAGAAGTTTCCAGCCTTTGTGGTGGTAGAGATAAGCTGGAAAATGTGAGCATTCCCACATTAGAAGAAACTTTCCCAAATAAGAAGGCAAATAATTAGAATCCAGAATGCATTTGTAACAACAACAAAAAAACCCAAACTGAAAAAAAAAATTTAAAAAAATAAACTGTATTCCTTGCTGAGTGAATTTGAACGGTGGAAGTTAGTATCACCAACTTGTTCATGGGAGGTGAGGGATGGCCAGTGCAGGTACCCTGTCCAGGACTTTTTTATGATTTAACCCCTTCTCCATGAAGGGGTTAGTTAATAAACCTTAGTTAATAGTTAGTTGCGATAAAGTTAAATGCAGTTTAAGTGGTTCGGGGGGATTATGGGGCTGTGGCTGGAGAGATGGATTCCGTGCCTGGCTATGCTGATTTTTGAAGTAAAATGTAAGTATGTATGTAAGCTTTTATCCTCAGTCAGGAATATGATAACCAGAGTGAAGTCTTCCATATGAGAACTGTCAATTCCTGTCCACAGATTAATACACACTGTGTCACAGATTAATTAGAAAATAGAAAACCTGAAAATTCTTATTCTTTCTCATTCAGCTGATTTACAAAAGGAAACGTGTTCATATCAGAGAGTGGCAGGCAATCCTCGCCACTGCGGAAAGGAGAAGGAAAACAAGGAGAGCCAGGTGCTCCAAATAAGAAAATGTCAGGAAGGCTCTACGTCTCCGCCGAGCACCCTGTGCTATAAATTGTGGCAATGCCACCACTGTGACCTGGAGCCTGGGGGAAGAGAATAGTATAAAAATGATAAATCACAGCCAGAGTTCCAGATCTTTATCAGACAAAGAAAGCTGGTTCCATTATCAGACAGATTTATATAATCGCTTACTAATAATGCTGTGTCTTTCCTCTGGTTTCTTTTAGTAGATACCAATCCTGAGGTCACATCTGTCCTGATATCAGAAGGCTCTTCCAGCCCCACCTTCTGTGTCGGGCAGGCAATAGGAAAGCAGTGAATTCTTAGGAAAGCAGTGAATTCTGCTACTGAGCCAGCACAGCATCTGGTGAATTTTCTGAACAATTATTCTTGGTCGTGTTCTTCACTGCAGTGTCTCCAGCTTCCAGCCACTGCCCTCATGCCAGGGCTCTTTACTTCAGCTCAAGAGATTTCCATCATCAGACCATGGTGATCTTCTTTCCTCCTCTCTATAAAAACGCAAGAAACTCTTCCCCATGCTTTTTGCAACAGACGTATTTTCTGATCTGTTCATTGTTTTTATTGCTCTTCCTTTGAATCTGCTCCTATATTTCACACTCTTTCTCAAAGTGTCAGACCTCATGGCAGGAGGTCACTGGCAGGTCTGTCTGCTGCTGCCCATCTTTCAGGGAAGCCCAAGTCCCCTGCTGCCTTCGTGTCTTCCCTACTTGCAGCTCCTTGATTTTTGCATCTTCTGCATCTTTTTCTGAATTTCGGGTGTTTCTTCCTTGCCACTGATTGAAAACTCTGGTTGTGGTAATGCCAGAAAGTGATTCTTGTAGGAGTCTTGGGAATTTGTAGTTTGATGAAGATTTCCTACTTGCAGTTGCATTTAAACTTGTCTTTTATTTGTGTGTATTTTGCATCATTCCATTTCATTCTGCTGATAAAATATAATCACTTACTAGTAATGCCTTCTCCATATGTCAGTCTCTAAAATACCATCCAAGAATTTATACTGTAATATAAAGTCATAGCTATTATCTAGCCAAATATTTTGAATAGTCTAAGTGTATTATGTGAATTAACTTTGTCAGGTATACATATAATCATATCAAAAAATTTTCCATGCATTTTACTGGGATCTACTATCTATAAATACATATCAATTAGCATTAACTATAAATATATAACTTTAATTCCTAAGGAAGAAAACCCTGGTGGTTAAGCAGATAACTGCAGTGTAATTTGCCTGCTCTGGTATTGGGTCCATCCATCTTTAGCTGCCTGCTCCCTTTGGCCCATCGCAGATACCAGAACCAGGCTGGGTTTCCTGCAGTCCTCTGAAACTGGCATTTTTTTACTTAGAAATCCACATTCCCAGACTCTTTCAGCTGCCTTAAAACTCTTGTGTGCCAATTGTTTGGATAAGTTAATCTGAATAAAAAAAGAAATCTAAGTTTCATAGCTGCAATTTAATTCCCTTCTGGGTTATTCTGAGACAGGATCATCACTGAGGATACGTGTGAAATGATTTTTTCTCCAAATATGTCACAAAATTGTCTCTATGAGCACTTCTTGCTTTTGTACCTTATTTTTGGCAATTAACTACTGCCATAATTCAGATCACTTTTTTTTCTACTGAACTTGAGTTTTTCTTATGTCGTTATTTTCCTTTGGCAAATTTCTGTAATTTATAGCTCCAAATTAACATTTATGACTTTTAGCTTCCCTCTTTTCTATTATATTTATACCAGCTCCCACTTCCCCTCCAAGTGACACTGTTTTATAGGTTTTCTGCTTGTTGTTTTCTTTTTTTTTTCTTTCCATTTTTGTGGCAACTTACTTTCTCAGCTACAGAATAGAGCCTTGTAACCATCTTGGAAGATGTTAGCCGATCCCAAGTATCATCCCCATACTTTTGTTTAGTTTCTCCTTTTCCACTGAATGGTCTGGTAATTGTTTTCAGCTTTGTCAAACCATCCCTCAGAGCAGTAAATGCTTTCATAACCGGTGGGACTTTTATTCTTATCACACATAATGAATGTAATTAATGTGATTTGATGAGAAATGGGTGTCATCAATGTACTGCTGTCAGCTGGGTCTCTCTATTGATTGTTACAGTGCGTGAATCCCAGTCATAACTATATTTTCCTAAACCTCCCTGTTACCTTCTAAATAAATCGGGGATTCTCTGACTGCATAGTTTGTTGTTGAGGCTCATGTAGTCAGTCCTGGTAAGATCATATCCTTCTACCAGCTCTGTATTTGTTTACACAAAGCCACCACTTCAGAAAGATCAGTGCCTTGGGAGGCGCCTTTGCACCATCTGTTTTTTCCTTTTGGGGGGAAAGAAAACCGATGAGGGGGGAGAATTTGTGCCCCTGCGCTGTGAAGCGTGCTGCCCAAACACCTGTACATAACGTGAAGTTAAATAGGGGAAATAATAGGGAAACCATTTCTGTTGTCATTTCCATTTGGATCATCCTCATCATCACGTTTCAGGGTGACAGGTACAGAAATAATGTGTGAAAGCCTCTTTAGATGGTGCCTTTTGAAAGGCTGCATGTTGGGTTCAAGTAGTCAATCTGAAGCAGGCGTAAGATAAGGATTTGAATTTTTTGTGTGTGTCTGGGTGTACAAGTGTATGCCTGTATCTGCAGAAAATTAAATTATGCTTTAGTGCCAAATACATTTGAGTGGACTGGGAAAGACTCTTGGGAAGATACTGGCTCTTTCTGTTATGATATTTTCTGGTAATTAAACAGTTCTCTATTTTATAATAGTTAATGAAAATGAGAGTGGTTGGAAGGGTTATTTCTGTCTGTTACTATTAGATTCTCCAGATTTGCTGACCCTGAATAATTAAATGTTTTTGATCACTCCGTTTATATTGCCTAGAACTGAAGTAATTCTGATCCTTCAGCAAACTTGAAGCACAGCATGGAACATGCTGAAAGGCGCCAAAAGATGAAACATTTCAGTTTTGTGGTTCACATCTGTCTGTCCTGAGACCAGGAGACCATTATAATACACTTAGAGCATTTAAAAGCTCCTCAAGGTTGAAAGCCCCGATTAGGGCAGTATCTGTTCACGTGTGGAAGTCCTGCCTGTGCCAAACTTTGGAGCAAGGAGTCCTCGGATCTCTTTCCTATGGGAAAAGATGTTAATAATGTTGGGTAGTGGGAGAAAAACAAGGGGAAAATGTAATCATGGGGACCCTGACGCTGAAGTGAAAATAGCAAAGTACACATCCATCAGTTTGTTCTGTTTTTACAGAGAGTATAAAATATTTAAACTGAAGCCATTAATCATCCTGCTCCTCCGTTCTAATCCATGGGAACCACAGGAGGTCACCAAATATGCATTTAATATAAAAGAATGAAAAATATTGGAGGAAAAAATAGTGTAGTCTAAGAGCTAGAAATGAAAAGAGCAAAAGAATTTCAAGGAGAAATTTTGCTAAAAATGACAATATTTTTTTCATAATATTCTGTTGGAAAATGATGACATTTTGGGCAGCAATTCAAAATATATTTAGAATTAGTTAAAAAAATACCTAAGATGGAAATTGGTTTTATTTCTTGATTTATTTTTTTTTTAAGATATTGCTGGGTAGGACCATGCTCTATTTTGTTTATATTGATAAAATCCCAACATTGCTCACAGAAAGCAGATGCTTCTTGCAGAAACCATTGCCAGGTTCACATTCCAGATTTCCATCAGGTAATTTTGATGGATGTTATAAGCCCCTCTCGCCGTAGGGTTTTGTGCCCCAGGCTGATATTGCCCCCCAATTTCAATACCTAAATGTGAGAGAGGAGTGTCTGTCGGGGGGAGGATGGATGCATTTCCCTACCTTCACTGGACACCTTGGGTGTTGGTGTGGAGAGGAAATCCAAGGACTGTGGCCCAGCTGCATCGCTGTGATTTATTAACATTGTTTGAGTTTCCTGGAGTAAGCCTGGCTATTTACTCATTTATTTATTTACTGGTACTATGATGGTGCCTGGAGCCGGAGCTGGGAGGAGATACCTCAGTGCAGGGATGGCAGAAGCAGACCAGCTGCCCAGTCAAGGACTGGAAGGAGCAAATTTTTCCATTATCCTGGGGTGGTATCCTACGCCTGCTATAAATGCTAACGAGAGCCGGCGTGTAAAGTGAGAGCACAGAGAGCTGCTGTGCCTTGTGCCGCCCAGGAACGCGGGGAGAGACAGCAACACGCGGCAGAACTATGGGTCTCCAAAACCCTGCATTCAGCTTTGGCACAATGCAGCCACTGTAGAAGAAGACATTAGGAACAAAAAATAAAGCTTGAAGCTTCAAGAACAGGCTGCCAGAATTATTAAGAAAAACATCAAAATGATGCCATTAAAAACAGATGGGGATTCTATAAAGTATTGAAAAGAAAATGTTTAATTATGAGCCTTATGCAAAACCCATCAAAGTTGGATTAATATTATAGTGCTGTTGCTGTAGAGGGTTTAAGTAGTCCGTGGTGGAACATTAATCTTTCACTCCTTTAAAAATAATGTTTTCCTTTTGTTGATGACAAATTCCATCTCTTCACTGTTGAAATCATATATCCAGATTAATAGCATCTAACATAATGAAATCAAAAGGCACAGGTAATATGGATTAGTTTGGAAAACAACAACAACAACGCGGGGGGAAAAAAGAGACCCAAGTGGAAAAAAAACTTCACTGGATTAGTGC
Source organism: Nycticryphes semicollaris (assembly GCA_013400055.1). Lineage (NCBI taxonomy): Eukaryota > Metazoa > Chordata > Aves > Charadriiformes > Rostratulidae > Nycticryphes > Nycticryphes semicollaris. The sequence continues at coordinate 99,446 of VXBJ01002281.1, forward strand.
TTTTGTTAACATCATAGGGTTGGGTTTTTTTTTCCTCCTGTTGTTAAAAGATGAGGGGTTAGTCTCTCTTCATAGGTATTGTCTGCCTGGGATACCATGTTGGGGCTGTATATCCATAGTATTCCTAGAAGCATGTCAAACCATGAATGCTTTGCAGTTTTTGGGGGTTGAGGAGTCTCATCTGCCTTGGGTTTTTGGAATATTGCCCGTGGCTGCACAACCTGAACACCTCTGGCAAGAAGTGCTGCCCCGAATCTTCCTCTCCCAGCTCCGCTGGCTAGAACAGCTAGAAAGAGTTTCTGGGATTTTAGTTAATAAAAGTATCTGACGTGGGGAGTTGCTGGTGGAGGGAGGGTTATTTTGGGAAATCTGGGCTGCAGGGCTGCTTTTCCCACCTCTCCTCCCCCCAGCATCGCGCCATCACCTCTGTCCGTGAGGAGCTCTACCTGTGCTTTTGAGCACCCAGCTGCTTTGTACAACGAACCGTATGGTCAAAAACCCCATACGCTCTAAGTCACTCCATACAACAGGAACAATTTCCCTTCTTCTTTTCCACTCACCCCTCAGTCTCCCCCTCACAAAAAAAATAAAAAGAAAATAAAATAAAAAAAAATCAAAATCTATACTATAGTGAATCACCAGCTACCCCAAAAGCAGGCTCTTATTTTAGCAAAAAATATCAACACTGACTGCCAAGGTAGATTTAAGGTATTCATTACAAAATATTTTGTCCTGGGCTTTAAGAATAATGCACTTTCACTACAAAGAAATGGTTATTCTGAACATTGGACATTTTTTTAGTTATTTACAATAGGTTTCAAGATTTAGAATTACCATGAAAGATTTACTTATATTGCAGTTCATGTAAAATTTAAAATCAATAAAGTAAATAAATTTAGCTTGTCTGCCTGAATCGATTTCCTCCTATGCTAACGCAGCCCTGTAATACTGTACTTTCTTATCTCCGATGTCATCCTCCAGTGGTAGTTTCAGGGTTGCAATTCTGCTGTGCTATCATGTCCTTTGCGGCACAGTGTGCCTCTGAGTCGCTCGTGACTTCAATATTTCAAAACCTGGGTTATGAACACCTCCTCCCCCAGAACTGGGAGCCGCTGGGAGCCAGGTTTCCTCCCAGCCCCGTGGCTCTCGCAGCCGGCGGGCGAGGGAGAGTGGAGTAAATGGAGAAAAGGGAAACTCCTGGGTGAATGGAGAAAGGGAAAACGCTGCCGCCGAAATAGCTGGGCTCCAGCGCTGCTGAGGTGTGCACGGAAAAGAGCTGAGAGGTCCTTCGGCAGCGCATCCTCACCAGAGAGGGAGGAGGGATGTAATTTTTTCCCATTTTTTTTTCCAAAGATGCCAGTTTCTGGCTTGAGAACAAACAGAACTGCCTTTCTTTTTTTTTTTTTTTTAATATTTTTTTATAACTCTGTAGGATTTAAATGGCGATGAAAAGCAAATATGCTCAACCAGCTGTTGTGTTGGTATGTTCCTCAGCATGAGAGATGGGGCAGTTGCAGTGTGCACTGAAAGAGGAGAGATCTCCCGTGATGGGTTTTCCTCTCACTTGTTTTTTTTATAATAGATGCCTTGGTCAGGGGTTTAAGTTGTCATAGATGAATCGCAATGGAGGACTGGCTTCTGAGCAGGGTACAGAGCTGGGGCAGTGAAACCCACAGTCCATCAGTGGTGATCTGTTTCCCAGAGATCCACAGCTGTTTCAGGGGACACCTCTAATGTCCCAGCTGCGGCAGCACCTTCCAGTGGGACAGTGGGAGCAGACTATGACCATAATGATGTCCCATCAACCCACCTGCCTTTCACCTGGGCAGAATACAGGAAGGGTGAGCAAGCACAAGCAAAGCTCTGTGCAGCAGTGGGTTGCTGTATTTAATCTTCGTTTTGAGATCCAAATGAAAATGTTACCCAAAAATATCATTGAGGTCTACCAGTACTCTTTGGCAAAAAAAAATAATAAATCTTTTAGTTGTTCCCAGTCCGTAATGTGAAATTGAATTCTTGATGTTTTCTGGATGTGTGGCATGACTGGTAAAGGCTTTATTGCATTGACAGGTTTGGCTTTCTGATTAAAAAGGGATTATCTTTTGCCGAATTGAGGATAGTGGTTTCATTTTGCAAATTTAATAATTTAAAGTTCGGTCCTGTTCTGCATTGGAACAACCCAAAACTTTGCAAACAGGTTTGTAAAATTAAATTAGGTGGTAATGGCAGCTTCTGCACCTGAGCACAGTTTTCAGTTCAATCTGTCTCTCTGATTAGAAGTAACTAGAGGGTCATGGATTTCAGAGACCCTTACCTAAAAGAGTTGTCAAAACTGATACACCTTTGGAAGATGTCCTGGCATGAATGAAAAGCCTTGCTGAAGGAAAACATATGGTCAGAAATGTTGCAGCCAGCTCCAGCTTTAACCCTTTGCAGCTTCATTAGCATTCCCTGTGGAAGCACAAATGATAACGTGAGCCACGGGCCTACCTTGAAATGCCGTCAAGAAGTTTGCCCAGCAAGACTAGACGGGGCTGTGCTATTCAAAGGGTTCAGAGGAAAAGAATCCTTGCAACAATGATAATCTAAAACTGATGAACTTTAAAAATATTGGATTTATTTATTAAGAAAGGAAGCACATAAACATAAATGCTTTGATTCTGGGTCTGGCAAAAAAGTAACTGTTTTTACAGCCAAGCAAACACTGCTCTTTTAAGGCAGTACTCTGGTTTCACGTGAAGTGAAATGTTCCTTTTTTATTACTTGCAAAAGAAAAGAAAATACCAACCCTGTCTGTCAGTGTTGCTTTTGAGTTTAAGATGGAGCACCCTTCCGGAAGCTGTGAGGAAGATGTCTATAAAATGTTAGGCAGACTTTAAAGGAAAAAAATAAAATTATAGGGAGAACAGAAAGCAGAAAAAGAGAGGGCATAGCGATATAATAATAATAATAATACTAAAAAAGGGGCAGATCTCTTTCTGGTTTATGTTAGGATAAATCCAACTGAAACCAGTAATGTTATGCTGCATTTATACCAGTGCAGCAGCAAAAAGGTTTACGTATATCCAGAGCTCATGAATTTGAGCAAATAAATACAAGCTATGTAATCAGTTTTATTTGTTTTCTGACTCATGTCTGGTGCGTGGAGGCGAAGAGGCTCCGGTTAGAGGAGCAGAGTTGTCCTTCGGGCTGGAGCTGATGGGGAAATTGGAGCATTAAGTTATAATAAAGTTGCAGGGTTGCCTTTTCAGCTCTGTAGCTTCTGGCAGCTTTTGCAGGTGATTTTGAGCACGATGTTATTCTAGCCCAAATACAATTCCTATACCGTGTTGGGTCAGCCTTAGAGAAAACAAGATGTGCTGGATTGGGTATGTGCATTAATGACCAGGTTTTCCCAGATGCAGACTTGTACAACTCCTGAGGCTGTTTCTCACTAGAAAACTTGGCTGAGACGTGGGGAATTGGGCTAATTAAGAAAATGTTAAACACAGCTCTGCAGTAACAGCAGCTGACTGGCACGTTGGCTGGAACAAGAGGCACACTGAGCCCAACTGTCACGAAGCTGAGAAAGGAAGAGCCTGTCACTTTATTAACTGCAAACTTGGGTTGGATGGTGTTAGCCAGGCTCCCCCAGAGCAATGCAGCTGAATTTTCTGGGGAAGGCAGGGTGGGCGCCCACAGGGGGAACACCGTGCTCCAAAGGTCACTCGGGCATTCATTTTATCCCCTTGTTTTTTTGATAAAGAGAGTTTACATTGTCAGAAATTAGGGTTTTGGTTTTTTTTCAGTCTCCTAAGCACTTGTAGGTAGGCTTGGAACAAGTACTTAATTTTAGAAGTACTAAACATCACGCCAGGAGACTTGCTGTCCTGTTCTGCACTGCTGAAAATCAGACCACTTCTCTTGGCGCCAAGATAAGGGGAAGGAAAATGTCTTCAGTCACCCATTTAGAAATGGTTCAGAAACACTAGCCCCAACTTTTGAGATATTTTTCCTTTCTGCTCTGCCTATTTAGTAAATAGGCAAATAGTTAATCCCACACAGTGCCATTTTTAATTCTGTTATCTACTGTTTTTTCACTGAGGACGTAAGCTGTGTCCCTGCAGAGGGTGACTGAGGTTTATTTCGGCACCCAAGAAGCAGTGATGCTCTCCTGCTCTGCAGGAACGACTCAGGCCATGAAAAGCAGAAATGCACAGGACTGGCCAGGAATATTTCTGAGCATATGTAATCAGCAGTGAACTTGCAGACTTTATTTAAACCTTCAACTTTTCTGCACTTAGATTGTCAAATATTTTAAGACCTTTCCAAAAAGCCACCTCTTCCACTCCTCTTCTTTTTGATTTGGTAAAATTTAATTTTGAATTTCCTTTCACTGAATATAATTGTTTGTGCTGACTTTGGGTTGGATTGCATTTCTGTAGTGTTCAGTCCTTGGCTGTAAACTGTTCCAGGTGAGAGACCAGATTTTTACCATGGATTGTTAGCAATTGGTACATGAGTGAGATATATTCTCTTTTCCTTGGTTTTGTTATTTATTTATAGAAGTGAAGGCTTAAATATTTTCGGTACAAGCAGTACTTTGGATAGCTGAGGGCAGGTTCAAAACTGCACTATGGTCCCAGAGAAGTCATGGCCATGGCTCCGTACTGGGCAGGGTAAATTTTCCTGTTATCTAGAATGTACATTTTTTCACCAAAACCCAACCAAATCTGACCCCAAAAGAAAAAGAATTTTCTTCTCTTTCCAAGCAACGAAAGCAGGTCAGGCCCTCTCCTCCCTTGGGCAGGCAGGGGCACTTTCATCAGAGGTTTTTTCCTGTTCAGACTGAGGATGCTGGGCTGGTTCCCAGATGCTCAGAGTAGTGCCTTAAACTCAGCCACTGTCACAGCGACTCCTGGCCATCATTTCAGAGTTCACAGCCGTAATGCTGCAGAAATATGAAGCTATGATGCCAGTCACCATTGATGGACTACTACCACGTGGTTAATCCCATATTTCCTCCGAGAGGAGTGATACGATAACAGAATGGGGTTTTAATTTTAATGGCTATTAATGTGCGGTCATGGGTGGTTTGGGCTGCGTTAATTAGGATGTGGGAATAACTGAAAACATTTAAAGGGATGGGTCAGACTGACAGCTCCTGTATTATTAACTTTGTCATATGAAACATTTATATTCTTCTAACTGCTGGTCTCCTATATACACCCTTCCACCTTGAGTTGTAGATGGGGTTGAATTCATGTCTGTCCTTATGTTTCTCAAGACAGAGAAAGAAGATACTGGAGGAGGGACAGGATGTCAAATGAGAAACCTTGGCTTACAGAGATACCTGGTTTCCTTGCTCCTGTGCACTTAAACCCAGCTGTAAATGTCAAATTCTCCCAGTGTTTTACCCTTTGGGTCTTATCCACACTGAACATCAAGAAGTTGGATTGAACAAAGTATTTGTGCAAACCGTGAAAATTAAGTTAGGAGCCTACCACTGGTTAATTTAATTGTGTACCTAGAAAGCTAAGAAGCTTCCTACAAAAAAGTCTTCCCTGTTGGCACCAAAAAGAGCGTGAGAGCCCACATCCATAACACAAGGCAAATATGAGAGGGTAGAGCAGGGGGAGACATGGATCTGGGGCAAGCCTAGCTTGACCATTCTCAGCCTTTGTTTCCCTGCAGCTGGAGGAGACACGAAGGATGTCCCCATCCCTGCCACGTGCTCTGGGAATAGGGATGGAGGGTCTTAATAATCTCTGTGGGAAAAATTGCAGGATTTATTATCTGAGCAGCAGTTTCTACTCATATAACACAGACTTTAAGATGCTAAAATAGATTTAGAAGGGATTTTTTTTACTTATTAGGTCAATTTATTGGTCAGCCCTAGCTGCTGCCATTTCAGGTTGATGACGGCTGTTCTCTGTCCTCCCTTTGTATGGGCAGACACAAGTCCTGCATAGTCCTGGGTATGAGTGCATCCCTCAGCTCCGCTGAGCTCTTCTTGGGTTGGGGTGATGGAGTTTAGGTATTTACGTGGCCCCGGCGAGCATTTTTCTGCGCTATCTCCAAAACCAACCCCGCGCTGCCTCCTCCTCCTCCTCCTCCTTCTTCTCCTCCTCCTCCTCCTCCTTTATCAGCCAGAGCACACAGACAGATAACATCCTCGTGACGTGGCCCTGACCTTTGTCAACCTTTGTTAAGGCTCCATCTGAAGTCCGGCCGAGTGTTTGTAAACAGGATGTAATTAAGGCTGGGAACTGACAGCGCCTGATGGGAGGACAATGCGGAGCTGGCGGGACCCGGGCTGTCAGATGTCCGCCCGCATTGTGCTGTCGGTGCCGTCGCGGTAATTGGTGTCCTCTGGCCGAAGGAAGTGCACTCAACTCGGATTAATCTGCCGCGGTGTGGAGGCCATCCCTGCGAGCGCAAGTGTTTCCTCCGATAAACCCCTCCGGCCCCTCGGAGCGGGGTGGAGGNGAGATAAACGCCGTCTGCAGGGCAGGGATAGCTGGAAGCTGTGGGAGCAGGCACCCGTGGCAGGGTTGGAGCAACAGTTTAGTCCCAGATATGGCCCTGGACAAAGTTTTAAATACATGTAAATATCTATACATACATATACATTTATATGCATAAGTATAAAGTACATATAAATGCACATACATGTACACACACACATATATATGGAAACTAA
>VXBJ01002281.1:106207-121207 GCA_013400055.1 Nycticryphes semicollaris
TTTTTTAATATCCTGATCAGATTTAATTTTGTAGCCCTAAGCTGGTGCATAAATAACTGAGAGTAGAGTTGACTGAAAGGAAGACCGAAACTGAGTATCCCATTTTGTTTGTCCACCGCTTGCCCAAAAATGAGGAAGAAGTTTGACTCTAAAACCTTTTTACTTTCTGCTACCTAAAACAAGCAAGTATGTTTCAAAGTATATAGCTTTTCTTTTTAATTTTTTATTTTTACAGACTGACAGATGTCTACCCTTGTTAACCTTAAAGCTAGATATATATTCATGAGTACACACTGATTTAAGAAAATGTATAGTATTCTCACTTTTTTTGGCATGCACGTGCCGAAAAATGTTATGGTATTTTTTTTCTTGTAGGTTTTAAATTGTATCACCCACTTAAGCATTGTACTGATCGCACTAATACTTCAGATTTATTCACTTAGATTTTAACGCAACACACTGGATTCCATATTCACTAGGTATTTCAAAATTGCCATTTTAATATAAGAAATAAAGAGGTGGCCAGGAACATGAATCAGTGAATATATAAAAGGATGTGTGACAAGGTCTGCCTTAAATATATAGAGCAGCTGCTTTGGAAATTCAAATAGCACTATGGCAGTTTCCCAGGATAACATCCTTCACAGCATCCAAGCGCAGACCATTCATTGAACACTTTAAACCCTGTAATTTGGGGCTGGAGGAGCCAGATTTTGCTGCTATTGAAATCACTAGCCAAATTCTTGTTCTACTTTGCTCCAAGGAGAAGTGAGCAATAGGGGGGGGATTCCTGATGCCCCCAGCCCAAGAGCTCCGCTGTGTTGGTAGGAAGATGAGAAGGTGGCCACTGTGTTGGGAGTGGCTGTACATCCAAGTGACGGAGACTTTTAAGGGAGCTAGGAGAAAAAAGAGCCCCAGTAATTTTTTTCCCATCATTTTTGGGGTCTGTCCAAGAAGGAAGCTTTAAAAATAAAAGAAACACTAACCCCCAAATCCACCTGTTTGCAGGGGACAGAAGTGATTCCCAGCAGCCTACAAAGAGACTAAAAAAAAAATTAAAAAAAAAAAAATATATATATTTCTCTGGGTGTATGTAAGAAGACAAACGAATGAGTATTTCTTTCCCCAATATGAGAAGGAAAATAGAAAAATATTCTTTGGCAGCCTTGAGAGTCATAGTTTATTCAGCTCAGAAATATGTCTCAAAGTTCAAACCAAAGTTGACCAATACTCCAAAGCTGCTTATAGCTACAGATCGCGACGTTTGCTTCCAGATGTTAACGGGAATAAGGTAGAAAAGAACAATAACGCCGGGAGCCTGTTGAATGGAAATGCCTTTTTTTTTTCCCCCCTATATTAGATCGTACATAGTTGTCAGACATCCATATCCCAGCGCTAGTAAGACGGGCAGGGAGCGCGGTGGTGTTAGAAGGTTTGCCAGGTTCGGTTTTATGTACATGTGTGTCTCGTCTGCAGAGCGCAATATGAAGCAGAGCCCTTCACTCAACAGGAGCAAATAAATACACGAAAGCGAAGGGCAAAGTACAGCGCCTCCGGGAGCGGGATAGGGCAGGAGAGAAGGGGAGGATGGACAAAACCCGCTGAGAGATGCCAACTGGCTCATGGCTAGAGAGGGATGAGGCAAACCAGGGTGTAAATGGTTCCACTTAACCTACCTAACCCGCTTAACTAAATAAACCACTACTGCAGCACATAGCAGGGGTTTTTCCCTTAAAGACAACTGTCATTAGATGAAAGAGTTAAAGACAGAAAGATCTGACGGAATTAACTTTGATGTTTGAGTATTTTTTTGCTATGTAAATACAACTGCTAAAGGAAAAGGAACAAAATACCCGATGTGGTGAATATACAGGGGAGCGGGGGTGGTTTGGGAGGAGGTGGGTTGGGTGGCTTTTTTTTTTTTTTAGTAGGTAAATAATTTTCTTTTTAAATGAAATTCTGTTTGACTGCATGAAATATGAACAGTAATTAAATGCACAGTCTGTGGGCCTTCCATACTTTAAAGCTCTTAAAAAAAAAACCAAAAAAACCAACACAACTGCTCACCTCAGACAGGCCAATTACCCAAGAATGATGGAGTCAAGAGGAAAGTAGCTAAATTTCTTTACTTGAATGATCACAACCACAAGCCAGTGATTAGTCCCTGCAGCACCAGCGGGGATGTGGTGGGGACACTCACATTGGAAGACTTCAAATAGTCATTTCCTTGGTTAAAATAAAATCTGACTGCACTAAATAGACAGTTTTTAATCTCAATTGGACATCTGAAGATTTCTCAAGCTGTTGTTGGCTGCGGCAGAAACAAATTTTTCTGCTTTGTTGATTAAACCAGTGGTCTCCACCATTGCTTATCGGCCTGCGACGAGCTGTTCTTTTTAATTAAAAGTGAGCCACCACGAGAGAGCAATTAACAGCTAGTAATTACTGTGCTCTTCAGAACTGCAACATTTTGCCTTTCATTCCAATTATATAATGGACAAGTGGCTTTTTGATCTTCAAATTAGTGAGCTCTTGTACTATTTGTTTTGAGGCAGATTTGGAAGGTTAATGATGGCCTGTGGTGGCACTCTTTCCACTGACTGATGTAAGACAAGAAAAAAAGGGGAAGGAAACAGGAATAGTCTATCAAGAAATGCAAATGCTGCCTTCATGATAATGAACAGGAGAAACACAGGCAACTTAATATGCAGGTTATTTAATATGAACCAAATAAGCACTCGTTTTGGTGCTAGCCTGTGCTATGGAATTCTTTTTTCTTCTTTTTTTTTTTTTTATAAATAAAGAAAAAGTTTAATTAAGCATTTCAATATAGATTCTTTAGAGAGTGACACATAACATTTAACCGGTTGATACTTAATTGTATTTGCCTTTGATTGTGGCACCTATAGTTAAATGTTGTACAACAGTGCTGAGGCATTGAACTGTCCCTTAGGACACGCGATGCATTGACTTTGTCTACAATCTTTTAAGTAATAAGTCTTAATATATTTAATGGCTACTCTGCCCTTTGAGTACAGGGACCCCTTACATCCCAAACTGTTGTCTAATTTTAATTAATATTGATTTGCATCTCTTAAATAGAAACTATAATTGTTGCTGTTGCTTATAGCTCTATAATAATCCTAGAGGATAGGCATGTTGAATATGTTGTGTCTGCAGGAATGTGTGTTTTAAAGAAAAGATCGATAATGTTGTTATTAGGGCAGGTCTTGCTCTGCTGATTGGAGCTGCTGCAATCGGCTAAGTGGTGCTCTGCTGACTTAGACCACTTGTGGACTTTGCATTTGATTTTTTTAAAACTCTTTGCCTGGTATTACTTTTTTTTTGGTGTATGAATACAGATGAGGTTTGCTCTAGTCTCAGCTACTCTGGATTTTTTGGAAGAAGTCAACAGCTGCAGTACTCTGATACCTCCTGAGTAGATTAAGAATTTGGTGCTTTACTTTTGCTGTGCATGTCTGGATTACACGTATCTGCACAATTTAGCAAAAGCACGGACCCCATTTATCAGACAAATTACCGATGTGAAAAAAGTAGGTATCTTCAGTGTAATGAATAAAACATAAAACTCATTCTCTGCGTAGCTGAAACAAGATCTGTGTTTAAATTTCCTTACATCCATTGATTTGGCTCTTCCTTCACTAAACACAATCATTAATTACACAAATAACTGTAGGCATGACAGAATGTAGATAGATCTTCTCTTTGGGGCTCTTAAAGCTTTAGTCCCGCAGTTGTTCCTGCAGGAGAGAAATGTCCTGTTGATTTCCTTGGAGGCAGAACTGGGTTTGTATTGCTCAACAAATGCTAAAAAAAAAACCAGCAAAAAAACCTAAAAGTATTTGGATCACATTTTCAAGTGTCCACCTAAACCCTGAGCTGGAGTATGACACTTTAATTATGATTTTGAAAAAATGAGCCAACGAGCCAATCTAGTTACATGGCTTATGGTCTGGTGGATAAGCACAAGCAGAGCTCTTGAAAATGTAAATTGAGAACCTCTTCCCATGTCCTGACTTTGGCCAGCCTTCCACTTAAAAAAATTGTGACTTCTGAAGAATTCAGGACTGAACCCCCACACGAGGCCTGGGAGGTGGAGAGTAGGAAAATAGTGTCAATAAAAATATGTCAAGCGGGAAGAGGGACAATATAGATACATACAATTTGAAAAAAATGCTTAAGGTGCTTGAAAATTTAAGTTTCTTTAGAGTAAACTGTTTTGCTATGGAGGACAAGTGTTGACTTTTTAGCTACAGGTTTGTTAAGGATCATGGACTGTTTTGATTCACTGCCCAGAGTATTCCTCCCAAGTGGTTCCAGGTCTGAAGATAAATGTGTGCTCTTTGTTCTGAGCAGTATGCAACCCATCGCAGTCAGACTTTCCACGAGCTGAGACATCATCAATTTGGTGCTCATCTCTATTGTGGGAATGTGGAGAAAGTACGAGGGTTCCATTTTCCACTCTCATTCAAATATTCATTTGAAGTGATTTGTTGTAACTCTCTTTTGTTTCTTAACACACCACGCGCTGGCATTTCTTTTGGAGATGTGTGGGGAAAGCTAAGATGACCACTGTCTTTCAGCCCCTGAAGTGAGCTGGGTAAATGGACAGAAGAAAGTAAAGACCCAAACCCTGAAAATTCACAAAGATGGTGCTGGGAGATGTCTAGAGAGCAGACACCCCTGAGGTGGACTTTCTGGAGACATAGGCCAAAAGCCTTTGACATTTTCTTTTGATTTCAGCAAGCCAACCCATTCTTCAGATCCCAGCATACCTAGGAGAGGTGAGGTGTATGCAGCTCCAGGAACACCCTTACCAAATGAGTACTTCCACAGAGAGGATTACCTCCCTTATTTGCTGATCAGAGAGTGGTTACATTCTGTATACGTACAGGTGTGTAATTAGTAATTTTTAATGGCCATTGCTGGTGGTGATTTTTTCTGCACCCATCACCAAGTTACCATTTCCTGGTAACTTTGCCTATTATCTGTCACCTGCAGGATGTCACTGATCTGATATAGTTCTGTATCTAATAACATCCTGAGAGGATTTGTGAAAACATAGGTAAAGGGAATTGGCAAGATCATTTCTGTGGCTTATTCTTGGACGTTTGTAATAACTAATTCAGTAGAAATACAAACTTGACTGCAGCCATTTGCACGTAAGTCCACAGGGCAGAGAGACATATGTTAAAGGCTGCAAGATCCAGGTGACACAGATATAATTGCCTGTACAGGGTACAACACAATGGAAAACCAAACCTGAAATACAGGTGTGCTGTGTTAAGTGGGAACAAATGGGATAAAGCTTTCATCACTGGCAGTGCTGCTCTTCACAGCGGGGAAAGGCTCTGAGGATTTCTGAATTGTGGTTTTAAGCACCAAAGCCATCTGTTCTGTAAAACTCCAGCCCTTCGCCTCACTCGTGCAGTGCCCCTGGATCCTCAGCCTGACTTCAGCCCAGCTTCTCCTGGTGGATATCAGCGTGAGAGGAGGATCCAGGCATTTACTTCGATTATTGCAAACTCTTCGCCATATATCTACATCTTGGAAGGTAAAAGCAAGCCGTGGCAGCGGTGCTGGCTGTGGGCTTCACCTCCTTAAACAATATATTCTCTCGATCTGCACGCACATGGTAACTCCCGTTAATGGGAGTTACACATGCTGGGTAAGAGGAGACTAAACCTTTCCTACGTTTTTACTAGTGAAATACTGGAAATGGGATGAGGGCAGCCAACTAGATTGTGAGGACTCTTGTCAGAATTATGATTAGGAATTTGTTTCCATGTAGCTCATACAGTAACAGACATAAACCTTGAGCCAGAGACAAATAGTAGTTAATATCTAGAGAAGGCAAAGTGTTCTCTGAGATGTTTAAATGAGAATTCCAGAGCAAGATGAAAATTGGCCTCTGAGGGAATAACATTTTCTTTTGCTTCATAACTGCGGATAAAAATTCCAAATAGATCATCAGTATGTATATTAAGGGGAGATCACATTCCTGTGATATTGTTGGAAAATTCAGTAGCAATGTATTTTTCATTTTTTTTATTATTTTTTCCTCCCTGCAAATTTTTTTTCTTGGATTTTTGCCATAAAATGCAATAAAATGCACCCACGAGATACAGGAAATTTAAAGTCTGTTGGTGTTCGTTACATTACACAGAGTCATACAGAATTTAAGGTCCTATACGTTAGTCTGCTTCTGAATCAAGACGGGCAAGTACATCCAAGGTAGAAGCAGCAAAACCCTGGATGCCTTTGCTGTAGCTTGGAATATAAGAATAAGTCTTCTGGATGTGTAGTTATTTTGGAGTCTCAGAAAAACCCAATAGTAGCAGTACTGCTTTATGGGAGGCCTGGAGTGAAATAATATATATATATATTCACCATAAAGGAAAAAACAAAAGTGTGATCAATTTAACTTTCATCTTTTCTGGCTTGTCCTGTGTTACTATCACATCTCATAGGCTGAGCAGAGCAATGCTCCGTGAGGGATGGGTTGAGGTACAAATCACTATATTGCTAAGGAAGGTGGTAATATAATTTTAAATTCTAATTTGCAATCTGTAGATTTTAGTGAGAAGAGCTCTACTCGAGTTCACCTGGCCTGCTCTCCTCTGCAAGGGTGTGCCCTGATTTTCTCTAGGGTTTTGGCTGGTCCAATTTGTGAGAGCCAGGCAGGTCTCCTTCTCGTGGCCCTCTCCTGCTCAGATATGGCGATACCTGGGTTAATCTTGGTGCTTCTCAGCACAGAGGTATTTGAAAATTGTCTGCAGAAATAATAGAAAAAATGCAATGTTGTGGCAACATTCCTTCAGGAGCATATTTTTTTTTTCTCAGTAGAAACAAAAGATGTTTTTCATCAGATGTTTTTGAAAAGTTCAGTCTTCCCAAAGAAAATGAAAAATTATCTTTAAGAAGCTGTAATATCCTTCGTATGTTTTGTGATACACCTTGTTTTTTAATGGACGTGAAAAAAAATATTTTAAAAGTGCAGTTTTGCTTTTGACGTAGTTCTCGTTTTGTACCTTTGATTTGCAAACCCAGTCCCATATCACAAATTTATTTTCATTGCTTTTTTTTACTTAAATTTCTTTCAGATTTTGAACGTTCTTCCCATAATGAGGTTCCTCCATCCCTCTGTCCATTATTGGTGTCGTACAAATAGGGGTTGAGATCTTCACGGTCCATACTGGCAAAACTGTAATGGATTGGCTTTTTGGATGGAGCTAATAATTACTAAATCCCCACTTAATACTCCTGCTTTGAGGATGTCTCTCCTCCAGTGAGCATCATGTGCTAATCTCTTGTTCTTCCAGTGTATGCATCCATACTTAATGTGAGGAAACAGGCTTAAACCTCTTAAACTCATGTTAAATGCTCAGAGTTGGATTTTACAGCTGTCCGCGTCCAGAGGTGGGAGTGCATCCTGAAGCCTTCCCAGAGTGTGACCAGGCATTTTGCATTTAGGTGCAAGTTTTGAGATTGTACCTCTGTCTCTTGAAGTCACCTGCTAAAGCCGTTGCTTTAAATGTGTCCCAAAATGTGGAGGAGAGCAAGGAGAAAGGGAGCGTGGCCTCCTCAGCTAGCTCCAGGCTGCTTGAAAAGTTCTTATCTATCTGTGAGATAAATGTCTGAGACAAATCAGTTCACAGCTTTGGGACCTTTCACTATTAGTGGGGGCAGATGCTGTATCCTCAACCAAGATTTCTCTTTGGAGCTGGCTGATGAAAAAAACACGTGCTGCTAACTCTATTTTGGGAGTAGATTGAGGTCCAGACAATAAGTCTTCAAGAGGCATAAATCCACATTTCTTTTGAATTCTGGGGAACATTCTTGATTTACATGAGCAATATGTTTGTTTCTAAATTATCTATTTTGTATAAGTGGAACAATAGTGTCCAGGTTGGATGGGGCTTTGAGTAATCTGGTTTAGTGGAAGGTGTTCCCAGCCCGTGGCAGGGAAGTTGGAACTAGATGGTCTTTAAGGTCCCTTCCAACTTCTATGATTCTGTTAGATCTTTTGTACATTTTAAAGGTAAAATCCTTGGTTTTGAGGGAGGCTGGAGCTGAGGCTGGGCATCAGTCCTTTGTCCCTGTCTCATGCCCAGGAGCATCTGTGTATGGTCCTGCCACAGTGCCCTGCCAGGGAAAACCCTATTTCCCATTTACTTATGGAAAAAAAGGGCAGAGGAAGGGAAGAGGCGTAGAAATCTCATTCTCCCTTCTGCTCCTTCCTATGGGATTTTAATCCTTGACAACTCTTTCTGACTCATTTAATGTAGTACATAGAAATGATGTTAGACAGAGAACATGTTTGTGCTGTGTCACCATAGCCTTGGTTTCTCTCAGGGGCAGCAGAAGGCTAAAGGAGCCCTTCTGTTTAGAAAACTGTGTATTTGGTAGCAGCAGGAGCTGCCTGTGCTAATTGTCCAGGGAGCTGCTGGGTGCTGTGCCAGGGCATAACCACAGGAGAATGGATATCACGCAGTGAACTGTAAATAAATTGAATTTTTGTGTAATTGCCCCTGTTTTTTGCAAGCCTAAATTTTATCTAGCAAGGGGGGCTTTTAAAACATGGTTTACTTTTCCAGTGCCACAGCTTTCCCTTGTTCTCTGTGACGTGGAAAATAATGCCTTTGTTGTCCAGTCCCTTTTCCAGTAAATTAAGAGACTTCTTGCTTGTGTGCTGATCACTTTATTTTACGTTGTTCTAGGGAATATAATGTGCATTCCTAGGAAAATACTCTTTTTCCAATAGAGGGAGTGTTAGTGCCAGGCAATGCCCTTCTTTCTCACTTTCTTTGCATCTCGTAAACCTACCTATAAGCAAATAAAGTGCGCGCCGGTGGCTTGGTGCTACTTGGACTGAGTTTGCTCCCGGCTCTGCATTTCTAACTGACTTCTCTGAGCCAACACACACACAGAAAACATCAATCTTTTCATAACAGCAGAGGTGAAAGTTGGTCCTCCCTTAAACTTGCCTCTGGATGGTAGGGCTGAGTCCTCCTCTCTGTCACCCTTCACATTCGTTTGCCTAATCTCTCACAGACAAAATACTCGTGTTGGCATCCAGAAGTTCTTTTTAAGAAGAAAAAAAATAAAGCAAGGAATTCCAACCCCTAATCCCTGTCACCTTCCATTGAGAGGGCTGGGGTTGGTGAGGGGTGGAGAGGAGGAGAGCAGCCCTGGCTCGCAGAACAAAACCAGTCTAAGCCCTTTGCATGTCAGACAAAGCCTGGGAACGCGTTGCTGGGCTGTGGACTGCGGGATCCCCTCTGCTCCGAGTCCCTCCACCCCAGGCCCCTCTGCTCCAAGACTTGCCACTGCCTACCTGCTCTCTGGGGAGATGGGACGCACCCCAACATCACCCTCCCCAGCCCCTGGCTTTCTCTAGATAAATCATGGCTCCCCTGCCCCTTGGCATTTGAAATGGAAGGGGATGCTTATAGGCAGATGGGGGGGTACCAAGTTGGCATCCAGCACGTATCTGTGATGTGATGATGAATACGAGTTTGTATGGCTCCTGGTTGTGGAGAGGGTCTTCCATCCTAAGAGGGTCACTTCGTTTTCCCTTCACTGAGGTCTCAGTGCAGGCTTGGAGTGCTCGTTTGAATGATTTGGGCCAAATTCTGCACCAAACTCAAATTACACTGAAATTGGAATGCAAGCAAGACTGGGGGGTTCCAATCTGAACTTAATCTCTAGCAGCTGCCTTGATTGGGGCTTTGCCTTCTGAGCAAGACAGGCAGCCCTGATTAAAACCCAAGTCAGGGGGGGCAACGACCCTGAATTTACTACCTGCCCTTTGGCAGTCGAAGGGGTCTAGAAGTCAAACTCCCAACCTCTGCCAAGGCTACGGGAGCGGAGGAGACTCCGGAGAAGTCCCTGGAGAAGCCGGGGGCACCAGCGGCAGCATGGGGAGGCAGTGGAGGGTGAGCAGAGTGTCTGCCTGGCAAAAACATAGGGTTTGACAAAGGCTGTAAATCCAGTGTGAATCATGGAAATGGAATTAACTTAAAATTATACTTTCAAGGTGAAATATTAATGGTTGCAACAGTTTGTTTTTGTCACACGGTCGCGAGCCGCTGTGATTTTTAGGGAACTTTTCCTGGTAATTTAGCTTCAGGATATATAGCATATGCTGTGATGTCTTTAATGTAATAGCATGTGCTGTGGGAACTGTGGGTTCAACACTGAAGCAGGCGGCACACATTTAAAGTGTGAAAGGGAGATTTATAATGTTTCTGGTGACGCAGAATGATAAAAGCCAATGACCAAAACCATGGAAAATTAATTTAGATAGAAAAGATGCATCCTTCTGCGTGTCTCACATCTGCTGTTCTGGGATTTCTGCATAAATCTATATGTTTTGGTTCTATTTAGTGCTGCGGGTACTTTGATTAATTTAGCTACATGTTACTGTCATGTTGGACACATTCATCTTCTGTCTTGAAGCATGTACTCCTCAGCCTCTCTATCATTCCACCCCTTCAGGCCTTATTTTCATCACATTTAAGGGAACTCTCCCCTGCCTGTCTTTATCTTGTTAGGCTTTCAGCAGCTTAAGTTGAATCTTCATTCTTTCACTGTTGCTGTCAAACCTCCTTTACCAAGTTATCTCATTTTCCTATTCATAACATCGAACCCATTATATTTAATACTCAGGCACAATTGCATCTGAACATTATGTAGGACTTGCCAGCACAAATGCTTGTAAATGACATCAGACCACCCCTGGAAGAAACAGTGGTGGCTTTGCCTTGCCAGTGTATTTTAAATTGAAAAATGCCCAGGACTAAATCCAGTCCTGGAGTAAGCGGTTGTGACTTAAGTGAAGTCAGTAGAGCTTTGTCTCCTAAGCTGAGATGGATTTGATCCTTCAGTACTGAAAGCTGGAAGGTTAATAATGATCGCATAATCTGATATGAGGCAGAAATTAGTGTCAGGACTGTCCCAGTGGGTCTGTACATCTACAGATGATGAAGACCTTTACGAGGATAATGTTCATGCTACAGACTGGAAAACGGAGGCAAGGAAGTTGAAGGACTTGTCAGATTTCAATAAGCTGTCAGCGTCGAGGCTGCACTGATGTCCCTCTTTTTGCAGGAAAGGATCCAGATCTCCTTTTGGTGTCAGTCTCTGGGTCCTTGACCTCAAGGCTCATCCCTATCAGGCAGAAGAGTTTGTTTTGTCTCCTAGGTCTTCCCTCTGCTTTTTGAACTAATGACATGGTGCTACAGAGGGACCTCTTCAGCAGCAGGTGCTTTGGGAACTAAAAAATAAATAAAATATAGAGTGTGACTTCTGGGTTAAGCATGTATTTTGGCAACATTCTGCTGCTCTTTGCAGCTCTGTAAAGTGGGGGACAGGAGCCCCAGAGGCACCGTCAGCCGTCACAGGGGCTCGTGCTCTTTTTTTTTTTGAGGTGGATCCCAACGTTTCCGCCTTTTGCAAGAGCTGGGTCAGTTTGTGAAAGATGATACACGAATTAGTTCCTTCTGGTAGCGCTGGACAAAACTCAGTGACCCAGGAAATGTTTTCCTCCCCTTTATTCCTATAACTGCCTTTTTTTTTGCTGGCAAGCTGACCTTTTTAAATGCTTCATCCTTTCCCTCCCAAATGTGGAATTTCCTCCCAAAAAAATCATTCTGGCTCAAGACCCAAGGCTGGTCAGACTCAGTACAGGCTAGAAATGGGGTTTGATACAGGACAGCATCATGCTTTTGGCAGAGTATCCTGGCTTGGGAGAGCAGAGGTGGAGAACACTGCGGTGCTGGGGCTGGGGCATCCCTGCCTCCCCCCTAAGGCTGCCCTCACACTGCTCAGCTGCCTCGAGAAGGGGTCGAAGTGTTTGCTCTGTGCATTGTTCTATTTTTAGGAGGAGGAAAAGCTATTTTAAGCTGCACGAAAATGTTTTTATGGCTCTTTCTGAGCCCTCTGTAGCTAGTTGGTCTCATGGTAATTAAGGCATTTGGCCTTACAAGTGGAAGGATTATGAAAACAGCTTTGGCGATTTCTAGAAGTGCTCCAACGTATTCCCAAAATAGGATTTTATTTTTTTTTGCATGCGTGTTTGCTTTCGATTTTTTGTTTTACAAGCGAATGATGCTAAGTGAAAACACGCTATCTGCCACTTTGCTTGGGTGCTGTGACCCAGCCCCTGAGGATGAAAAGCACAATACAGCATTTCCTGACCATTAATGTGCACTGCTCACTCAGTAGTGCATTATTTTTACTAACTGGGGCAATCAAAATATCTTTGCTTAACTTTTACTGATTCTTACTGCTGGCAAAAGCCACTGGAAGATTTATATGGGAATTTTTCTTGGATAGGAGTAGGAAAAGAGCTCAGATCTGGGGCTCAGAGACAATGCGCTGCCTGTGGGATGGATGGTGGCACTGAAACCGCACTGTGCTTACCCATCATCTCCAAACTTTTCAAAGTGATGACTGACATTTTACCTCTGCTCTTCCCACTAGAACCAGGCTGGCTAGATCAAACACTTTCCCTTACAAATGGATGCTTTCTGTAGTGCCTGGGTGATGTAGAAAAGTTAGACACCCGCTGGGTTTGGGGTGGTAGCAACCGCAGTGTTATAGGATAGTCTGCATTTAAATGAATGTGTAAAGCAGATGGGATGAGGCAGTGAGAAACAAAAAGTATCACTTCCAGGGCTAGCAAAATAAATGACTTCTTGTGGGCCAAAAGAGATGTCTGGGGCTGTTTGGCTGTGGCTGAACAGCTGGTGCAAACCAGCATTGAAGCTGTTAACTTTAATACAGAACTGGAAAAAATGAGGTTGATGATGGCCCATATGGCCAAGAATATGCTCTCTGGAACATATTTCTAAATTCTCTGTGATAGAAACAAATAGAGATTTAATAATGTCAGATGAACATGTAAATGGAATAATGTCTTAAACAATCTCATTACAAGTCCTAGTGCAGTCAATATAAATCAGTCTAAAACCTGGCAAGTATATAGAAAAAAAATACCTTTTTTGCAAAAAGAACATTTATTCAAATATTTCTAGAACTATTAATATCATTGACTTGAGGCACAAATACAGGTTAGTGCCTTTGGGCCTGGGTGCCTTAAACATTAAAATTTATTATTATTATTTATTTTTATTAGCTTCATGTGGCAGAAGATTTATAATATTCTAGTTTTTATTAAGTACTTGTGGTTTTTAAAACTGATCGTAATTGTTGCTGGGCAAATCTCAAAAGGGGAAGAGGATTGGTTGGTTTAGTTTTGATTAAACTCTCAGAAGTTTGGGCATTTATCCAAACTATCTCAACCTCCTGCATTTCTAATATGGGCCTGCATATCTTCTGATGATAGGCTTTTATTTTCTTTTTATCTTTTCCTTTCCTTTTCTTTTGTGAAAGTTCCTGTCCTCCTCGTGGTTGGGTCAGACACATGGTAGAGTATTTTGGTATATCTGCTTCTGAATATGACCTGGAAAAGGCAGCCAGGAAAAGTGTTCAAAAAGTTTGCAGCAAGTAATTAGAAAGAAAATACCTGTACCCCTTAGTTGTTAACGCTTGAAAACCCGGTTCAATTCGTAGTTTATGCTGTGTAATAATATTCTGCTACAGCTATCTGTTAATTCAGATTCTGCAAATCGAATCCTGTAGCTACATCACACTCTTGGTCATGGCTGTGGTAGGATTCTGATGCAGAAAAATCCAAATATATTTTTCTTTGGTACTACATGAGAGAAATAGGAACTGGGAACCAGAGGGTGGAATAGAACATGTATCGTACTCCCAACTCCTTTAATTTTATCACAAATGTCACCTCACGTGGTACCTCTCTCACTGCTGTTGCTTCATGTGTTTCATGGTTGTTAGAATCATAAATTTCATTAAATAAAGGATGCTTACATTTGTGAATGTTCTTGAAAGCATCTTTCTGCCTCGGAAGAAAAAGACAAAGGTTCTAGAGTAGCGCACCCTTTTTATTTAGGTGTTTTGTATATAGATGGGGATGCAGGCAATTTATTGGTCTTTGAGCAACTGCTGGTATTTCCCTTATTGAAACTGGTGCAAACTGATCAAGTTCTTGGAAGGAACCATGTTGAGCTGGTGTCTTCTCTTACAAGGCTGTTTTGGATCTGGACAAGCACTGAGAAGGAGAGGTGCTTAGATGGAGCAGTTTTGCATGGACGGTGTCCACTATGGTCTGGAGAAGCTGGCTTTCTCCCTGGTGGAAAACCAGTGTGCTTCCTGGAGGGACAAATGAGCCTGATACTAACCTGGAACTAACCATTGAGCACAAAAATTGGTTTTGATCTTCAGATGGAGAGCTGTGCTCGGCTCGCTGGCTTTGTGTGATTTTGTGGGGCACTGAACAGACCTTTATTCCTTTCTTCAGCAAGAACAACTTTCTCCATTTCCTTTCAAGCACAGGCTTTTGCCATTATAATCGTGCAATTCCACCTGGGTTAAAACTGAAAAGTGTTTCTAATTGGATCCAGGCTAATATCAGGCCAGTACACAGTGGTTTTCCAGCGTGACTGGGATATTCTACCCTCTGCCAAGCAAAAAGACACTCTTTTTGCCTTAATACTCCCATGATTTTCACTTGGGGAAAAAAATGCCTTTTTTTTTTTTTTTTCCCTGAAGAAAACCAGAATAATATATGTAATAAAAATATTTTATACAGGGCTATATTTTGATAGTTTGCAAATGGTGCTTTGCTAGACCAGCTTCTGGTCATGGGTAGGTTTTGGTGGTACTAACAGCTCTGTGCATGAACCCACCGGCCGTGTCTGAGCCCAGTGCTGGAATACATTAGTGGGAGCTCTTGATGCTGTGGGACTGTGGTGTTGATCCCTCACTGATGCTGCAAAAGGGGGTAAGAGAGGCTGATAAAGCTTACGAAGCCAGTATGCTGGGTGGTGAAGTATTTCCTACGTGGGAATGGGTGTCCTTAGTACCAAGGAAGATCATGGCCCTAAACAGCTC
>VXBJ01002281.1:126207-317813 GCA_013400055.1 Nycticryphes semicollaris
ATGTGAGTTGCCCCCACTGGGGCTACCCTTCTGTGGGACTTGGAGAGAGCTCCCTTATTGCCTTGTACCTTGGTTACCTCATTTTGAAATAGGGATTTATCCTATATTTCACATCATACTATTAACATTTTTCAATCACTCAACAGCGTTTAGCAGCCACTGTCATGACACTATCACAGGCTCTGCTTATCTCTGCCTCAGAGGCTTAATTATTTATTGTTTCTAACATGGGAGGTGGGTGATGCTGGAAGTGGAAAATATTGCTTTTCATCACCAAAATCCCATTTCACTTCCTATGTTTTATTATATTATTTTATTTATTTATATGCTCAATTATTCTGACTCAAATACTGTTCTATAACTGAAAAGCAGTTTGGGATGCCCTGTAAGATGTCCACAAATGTTGGAAAATCATTTTGTTGGGAAGGGATTTTTAACGGCACGCACTGGGTTCCTACTGAAATTGAGTGGGAGTTGGGGGCCGGTTTCCTCTGTGTCCCTTTAACCAGGCTGTTCTAAAGCCATTTGGTTTTTAAATACAGGAAAATCACGATGGCCAAATAAATATTGTGGGAGTAGAAACAGCATTATAAAACTTCAGCAACCCAGCCAGAATACGATTGCTCTGATGGCTAGAAGCTGCTTGATTTCCACCTGTGGTACTCCATAGCCAGTCTTTACTGGATTGTTTTGGTGTGAATCTTGTTGTTTAGATCAAATAACTTCCTTTTCTGGTGCTTATCCTCCTGAGCTATTCATGGAGGGGTATATGTGTCTACTCTTAACCTTAATTTTGCTGAGCTGCATCAGAAAGGATGTTTTAGTCTCCCTTCCTTGGTTCTCGCTTCACCGATAACTTTGACAGTCTTTCCTCATGCTCCAGCTTCAACCTGTGCTTTTTGAACCATAATAACCAGAACTGTGCCTAGTTATATTTGCCACATTTCTTACCAGCGCCAGCTGCATTGAAATGAATTCCCCCTGTCGGGAAACATCACTCCCGTGTCACTCAAGATGGTCATAAAATTATTGCATTAATTTCTTAGCGTTGGTATGATCAAGCAAAGGAGGAAAACTGCCTCCTCTCCTGTTTCCAGTTCTGGAGCTTCAGCTTTTGGGCAGGCTTTCTTGGTTTCATCCCCAAGCACATGTCACTTCATCCCGGTCCCATCACTACACTCCTCAAAGTTGCCCAATTCTTCCCAAATTATTTTCTCATCATTTTCTCGGTGACAAAGCACTCCTTTTCCTTATCTGTCATTAGACTGATTGCAGCTCTTCCTGACGAATTCACTATTACCATCTGCAGTGGGATATTTCTCCTTTCATAGCCATCTCCTCCTAACCAGTGCTTTACCTACCCAAAAAGTGTTTTTACACAAATCTCCATCTTTATCATCTTAGTTAATACTTTCAGTGTGCCATGGCATCAAGGGTTTTACTGAAATCTAGGTAGAGTAGACCTAATTTTTACCTTGCCTTATCTAGAAAAAGAAAAAAAAAGTAATGACATTACTCCTGTATGATTTAACTTCTGTTAGTTCCAGGCTGCATTTTAATCCTTTTTCTGTTTCTTTCTGTGCCTTTAGTTAGTATCACTCCAAAAGCTTTTCTGTAGCATTGTGTGGTGTTGATCAACATGTAGTTGCATGAATAATATATAAAAATAATTATTTGGGCACATGTATAGTTATGCTGCTGCTTTTGTTGTAAGCCCAGTCTTCTCCTTTGTCTTCAAAACCTTCTGCTAAAAATGTGTTGAGTTCTTTAGCAATCTTGTGGGAAGACAGGGCAAGGAAGAACATTTTTTCCCCACAAAAGAGCGTTGGCTGGAATACCACATCTTTTAAAAATGCCTTTCATCTTCCAAATAAAAATATTATCTTTACGGTAAAAAGGATGTTTAATATTTCCCTACTTTTTATAGTTTTATAGTTGCCTACTGGTTTTTCTCAAATTTTCAAATTTTGTGCCAGTTTTCAGCCAGGAATAAAATTTTAAGCCAAGTTATAAACCACTGAAAGAGAAACATTGGTACAGCCTTAAGTATAATAACAATGCCTCTGTGTCCAGTATTTTGATATCTGTGATATTAATTTGTACATTTTGACTTCCTAGATACACATCAGCAATAAAAAGCATAGGATTTTTTCTAATTAGGAGATCATTGCTCCCTACCGGTTGGAAAAGCAGCTGCCACTGGTTTGTGTTATGGCTGAAATCCCAAGAAGAAACGTGGGAGCTGCTTCTTTCCTCAGTTCCACTGGTGTCAGCAGGAAAAAAAACCTTGCTGGAGCTCATGGTAGAATGGAGGTGTAAATGCTGTGAGAAATCAAAATCATCCCTGTTATTTCCAGGAGAAAAATGATGGGTCCCACTGAAAACAACAGGTGCTGTTTCAAGGAGAGAAGTGCCTGATACTAAAAAAAAAAATAATAAATTCTCAACTTCCTGGGAATGGCTTTCTACCATAAGCTTAAAAAATTAAGTTAATTATCTGCTCCTTTGAAGCAGCCAGAAGTGTCACTTCCAGTGACATCCGAAGCGTTAGCATTAGCAGCTCTGACAGCTGAAGGAGTGACTGGTGGAGGGGCTGGCACCACTCTAATTTGGATAAGAGGAACCTTCAATTCCCTGATTGTTGGCCAATACTGTAATGGAGGGGACATTTCTCCAGGCGGGCACCAGGTAGCTGCGACCATCCTGCGATGGGATGGGTCATATTGGAGGGTTTCCCTGAGCAATACTGGTTAACCTGCTCCCAGCCACCTGCAGAGGGGCACAGGTTGGTTAAATTGCAGAAATAGGCTTTTTGTCAAGATAGTATGTGAGCGTGGTCTAGGTTGCATGTGTGTTGGTCTTTTGGTCTTGCTCTGAGTCTTTTTTTTTGAGTACTGGTGTTGTTAATATATAATTTATATATATATGATGCATGTATGAATATATATATATAGGGTTTAAATACCTGGGCATTAAGTTTTGGTGCAGCCCAGGCTGTATTCCCTGCCTGGTGCATGAAGGCTCAAGCTGCTCATTAAAATTAGAGTTTTCAGGTGTTCACGTTGCACAGTTGACCAGGTTCAGTTGTGAAAAGCAGGTATGAAATCAGCTGTGGGTGTTCAGGGGCTCTTGGTTAGTGCCTGTGGTGCTGGGTGGAGGTTGCATCCCCTTCTGTCTTGGGCAGGTACGTCATTCTGCTAATTTAGTCTAAATGCTTAAGCTAAGTTCTCATGCAAAAGTTTTAAACCTCCTCTAAGCTTGTTTTATATAATTCTGTAACTTTAATAAAGTAACAATCTTTTAGCTTCTCCCTCTGTTTTATGTATCTTTAAAAAAACCAAACAAATAAAAATCAATCAGCAAACAACCCAACTTTCCTTATTTTTGACTTAGTGTTAAAATGGTAACTGGCCAATTATGGCCTGAGCCATGTGCTGGTTGCTGGTTGTGTAGGGCTGTTCTGAAACCAGTGTTCTTAACAAAATAGGCATGTAGTTTTTTCAATTTTTTTTTTAAATTAACTTTTTTTTTCCCCAAAACATTCTTTTTTCTGTTTAAGGAAAAATATGACTCTTAAAGTGAGCTGAAGTAGGAATTCTTAATGTGCATGGCTGTGGCTGCAGAGCCTGTGTTTGAATTTGAGGTCTTAAGGTCGTGCCCAACGAATTTTCAAGAAGGGTACGTACTGAAAAATGATACAGTGAGAGGGGAGAAACTCATAGAAAGCTCTAAGGGCACCACTGGGCTACCCCTGCTGCACCTCTAGGGTTGGTAAAAAAAACCCAATGTTTTTCACCCTTCTTGGAGTGGCCCACTTAATGCGCTGAAAATGGGATGAAAGGAAATTGTGCCTGTGTAACTGTGAACAGTGTTTTCATAAGCTGACTTTCAATATTTTATTATAACGAAGAACCCATAGAACAAACCATTAGATCAAAAAATGTGTGCTTAAACACTGAATCCTTTCATCTGTTCTGAGTACTTAGACTTCTCCTGTCCTCCACAAACATCTGAGTGATTCTTGTTCGATAAAGTGAACAATATCAGGCTACAGGTTCATTGCTTTGTATAACTTTTTAAATTATTTTCACTTTTATCTCTTCAGTAACATGTTTATCTGTTTAAGTGGCAGAAAACTTGATTGGTAAGACAAGTAATAGTAATGGAGTGAAAGACAGAGACACAACTCTATTCCTATGAAATTTAATCCCTTGTTTTAGAATATTGTTAAACTTCTTCAGAGGTTTGTACAGAACCTAAATTGCACCATCTTGACCTCTAAGGTATCAATAATACTTAAATACAAAAACATACCCGGGGGATACTTCAGGCATTGTCTGCCCTAATGGAGAAATGAGGGCTTGTCCCAAAAGCAGCATTTGCAAAGATGCTCTTTATGGTGGGGAACCTGAAGGCCAGGCAGGAGCTGGAGGGCAATGAGTTTAGAGTTTCAGTGATTAGGCTCTTGCCTTCCATCAAGCTAAAACTCACCTGGAGTGAAATCCTCCTTTTTAATGTTCCTTCCAAATACGATGCTGAGGATTTATATCAAGTGTAGGACGTTCTGTAGGATTTTCAGCTAAATGCACATGTGTTGGTTTGACTGCCTTGATGTGGAGGGTGCTGGAAGCGGTCACTCCTAGGTAGTAATCCAGAATTGCTTTCTTTTCCAAGTGCTGATTTAACATTTTGGCCACTGAGCACAATGATTTTAGGTTGGAAAAATATTTAGAAAGAGTCCCAACTGTACTGCTCCAAAATGGAGTATCCTGTGTCAAGACATTTTTGGGTGCCTGGTGTCGCACAGAATAAGTTTTAGTGTGCTATGAATAAAGGGTATCACACTTGTTCATGTATCAAAAAAAAAATCAGTGAAATGAGGTTATCAGCTGACTTGCTGTGGAGAAAATCACATCCTGGGGAACCGAGAGGTCATCTGCTCCCCGAAGAAAGCTGCTGGTGAATCAAGGTGGAGTCACACAACCTTCATTCTGGTATTTTCTCAAGTCATGTGTTAGCTTGGTTGGTGCATGGAGGAGAGACTTCTGTGCTGTGGAAATGATTGGTGGCAGGGGCTTAGTAGGAGATGTTTCTCTCTCCAAGCTGCTAATGAAGCAGTGTTCCAGTGTGACACCTGGCTGTTGTCATTAAGGTACGACTGGGTCATATTTCTAATTGTTGATTTGTAAGAGCAAATACATGTTGCTGAGTTGTTTTAGTAAGAGTTGAGGCATAGTCTGTTTTCTCTGTGCCTTGCAGCTTTAAATAAAGCATTGGATTCAAGGAAAGGGCTTGCATTATAATAGTGATGCTGGTTTTTTAATTTTATTTTTTAATTTTAGATGTAGAACTGGTCATGGTTTATGAGAGTCTCTCTCTGATCTAATAGCAGGGATTTTAAGACACTGTGATTGTGTCCCACCTGCGCTTTAGGTGTCTGTGCTCATGTTAACTGGTTATCTCTGTGGGTTTAAATGGATGTGTTATTCATGAATTCTCTGTTCCTAATGCAGACTGCATTGCAAAACAGCCAAAACTTAAAAAATTAGCGATAAATTAATTTTGTTGAGAGGATTGAGTGGCATACCTACATATTATAGATGTCAACTGCATTATTTTTTTAAACATGAGGGTCTTTTTTAGGATCATTTCAGACTAAAGGTGGACAGAACAGTTTCCTGGGAACCAGGTACTGATGTGAGATGTCTGTGAAAATGAGTAAGTGGGAAGCTGGCGATTACTGTCAGTGTTGTGGGGTTGGTTTGTCTGGGTAAGAAGTCACATCACAGACGGTGTCTGGATGGATGACTTCACCTCCAGTGGGGAGGCTCTCTGCAAGGTCCTGGGTAGCTGTTGCTCTTTGGCGAAGTCTGATTGTGGTGAGAAGGATAAAATACCCATGTTGGAAGGTAGCTATGAGGTGTATGGGTAGGTTTTTACGTATACATGCGTAGTTTGATAATTAGTAAAATATGTAGGAAAACCAGACTTTACTGTGCATCCCAACTTGTCTGGGGGATCCATTTTAAGACAAACGTCTTGTTTAATTTAGAATAAAAATATTTAGTTCAGTCTGGTTGAGCAGCACCATAAAATGACACTCTAAAATGCTAGAAAAGTTCAGATGCTGCTTTGTGCCCCCTGCGTGGAGCTCAGAGAGCGACCTGGGCTCTGGGAACCACACGGAGAATACTTCTGCATCCCAGCATGGATGAGGGAACAAGTTGTTCCTATTGCTCCTTTCTGGGCAAGGCTATTCTTTAGTGGATGTTGTAGTCTTAAAAGACTAATCCTGCCTTCCTACTATTGGAGCTCCCAAAGGGCCCTGGGTCCAAGTAGGGGACCCATATATGCATGGTACCCATCTGGGAAATCCTTAATCCCTGGGATGCTTAATAGCAATTACACCTCGTGTTACGTGTTTTCAAACCCAAGAGTTGAGATGGCCTTCACTCCTGTGCTGAAATATGAAAAGGGGGTGATCAGGAGAAGTTATTAACCCAGACTTGTGCTTATATATATAAAACCCTTGCATGGAGGTCAGTGTGCTGGAGGAGGACTTGTTGGCTTGGAAAGGAAACAGTGATTTCTAGTGTGCTGGTGGCTAGTGTTCATGTGGGCAGCATGAGGGGACCATTTAAGGGAAGAGCTGGACTGCTTTAGGGAACAGCACAACCAGGTGTAATCCACTTTTGGTTTTTAGTGCATACTCCACTTATTTAAACAATCTGTTTAAAAAAAAAATAATAATCTTCCCTAATAGAATATTGCTGCTTAATGAATAGACCTCCTTGTTATGGGACAGCTTAGTGCTGTTAACATTTTTCTCTTGTTTGGCTTTATGAGGTGCTATCTCCCATGGCTATCTGTAAAGCCAATTAGTGGAGAAAATAACAGCCATATTAATCTCCCAGAGCAGTGCAAGAAAAAGAGTCATAATATCATAGGGAAATTATTCTAAGTGTGAAAAATTACCCACTTCGTCTATTTCATTTTTCTCAAACTCCAAAATTAATGACTTTCTGAAAAAAAAAATATATTTATCTCTGTGCAAAGGGAGAGATTTGATGAATGTTAAAGAGAAACCAATAGAGCTTTAATAAAAATGTATATGTCCATAATCCTATGAATCCTACTCCAACATGTTAAACTGCTGATTTGTATCTCTGTGTCAAATATAATTACAGGCAAACAGGAGCTGTGTTATAATATCTATTAATCAAGATTATAATTAGGATTTTAAGAAGCTGTTTGCTCAAGTTGGGAACTGCAGCGAGAAAGTGCTGGAGCTGCTGAGCCTTGCTTGAGTGTGTGGCACCGTTTGCAGACGGGGAACAAGCCCAGCACCCCACGGAGAGTGGGCTCTGCTGCTGGGAGATGACTGCAGACAGGATGAGGTTCAGCCTCTATTGTGTTATATGTTTGGGGGGTGGCAATGGGAAAAGTGGATGCCAGCTGAACAGATGCAGCCGTTAATGCCAAGTCAGCAAAAAGCCTTGAGTCTCTTTTTTTTGCGGGGGGAGGGAGGGGTGGTGGTGGTGGGGCTTTCATGCAATTTAGGTGGGTCTGATTTGGTAGTGCTTTGTCTTTGCTTAAAATACTCAACTGGAAAACATCTTAGGTCAGTCTGTGTTTCCCAGCATGGGTGGTAAGGAACTATGCACCAATTGCTATAGATAATATTTTTTGAGCACTTACGAGCCTTCTGACCTCTGGAAGTGCCATACAAACAATATAGCTTCTGGAAGGGGGAGGAGATTGATGAACTCTTGTTGTTGGCACAAGAGAAGGAATTGATAAAGTAGGCTTAGAAAGCCAAATCCGCTGTTAAAAAAAGTTGATGATTCAATATTTTACCACATCCAGTTTTTTTGGCCCTCAAAACAGTAATGGTTAGGTATTTTGCCCTCTGAATCTTCTTCCTGTTTAAAAGCTACCTGATGTTCATGAGTTTGGCAAACTTGGATCATTCCTTTGCCTGCTTTCTGCTTTTTCTTTCTCCTTTTTTTTTTTTTTTAATTCCAGTTTGTTCTCCAGGTGTATTATTCTATCTTCTACCGGGTCTAGTCATAACAAGCTGAACACGGTGTGAATGTTCCCAGCCTCATTTTAACTAAATTAACTACACTTATACCCTCGGTGTCAAAGCTCTGAACAATGAAAGCTTGCCACTGAACACATGAAACAAAAATGAAATTAGCCAGTGGTAGAAAACTACAAACAGCTGAGGCATTCAATTGTTAGCCATTTGAAGGATTAACTTCTAAATCATGTAGAGCTCCCCTGGTAGTTTAGCTAGTTGGGCACTCAAGGGTATATAAAAACACACTTTAAAGTAGAAATGTATTTCTTCACCTATAAAAAAGAGATTTACTGGCAGGTTGTGATATTATTAATACTGGATATTTCTGCCATCGTCTGTAGTACTTAATCAAGCTTTCTTCTACTTTCTACATATGCTTTTCTGTTGGGTTCCTAAAGAAAGACACTGCAGATGAACTTGGTGTTGGGAGATGGATGACACTATAACGTAGAAAAATATTTTACCAACTTGAGTTGGTAACCACTGCCAACTATATGCACTTCTTGTATGTGAATAACTTCCTCGTTTGGATAGTTATCTACTAAATGTAGAATATACTCCTCTAGTCTTAAATATTTGTATCTGGTTATGGTTAATAATTACAGAGAATTATTTATATTTGTCTCACTACTGAAAGATAAAATATGCATCGAACTAAGTTTTTTAGTAAAAGCTGGTAAAAGATTTTCTTAATTCATTGTGAAGGGTCACCAAGGGCTTAATCAGAACCACAAGAAAGGAAACTCTACTATTATGGTTATGCATTTGTTTGAATTCAGTCTTTTCCTCATCACCCAAGGACACTGTCATGGACCCATGGAACTTCACAGGGAAAAAAATTCCTCAACTCTTTCCTTAACGTTTGCTTCAAACAAGACCCTGAAGTCTTCAGACAAGTGTTTATTCAATCAAAATCCTTCAGATTGCACAATTAAGATTGATGAATTTTATAGGAGTCTTTTTCTTTTTAAATGAATAGCACTAAACAGAGGTGACTTCCTCTCCTAGCGCAGACTTGATAATGAAGCCACTGACTTTACTTTACTTATAATATAAATATATATTTGTCCAGAGAGTCTTTTGCAATAGATATCCAAAGCAAGGAGCTCATTTGGAGGAAAAAAGAAATAACAGCAGCAAAACCACACAAAGCTGAAATAAAGAGGAAAAATGTAGAATCACAAAGAAAACCTAAACAAATAAAGTGCAAACAGAGAGTGACAAGCGCACTCAGCCCCTGGATTGGTTATGGATGAGACGACAAGTATATGATGAAATTAATGACCCTCTGTCAACTTTTTAGATCTCACTTTTAAAGAGAATGGACCAAAAATCAATAGCCCCCAAACCACTAGTACTCCAGTGAACCAGTTTATCATTTATCTTACTGCTGGCACTCATATAGAAAGTGCAGCCAAGCACAGCATAGGACTTTCATTGGTAGTCATCATTACATGCAATGTTTGAGCACTCCAGTTAAAGGTCAAAGGTGTGCAGTACAGCTCCTCTGAGAAGTACCTATTTGAAATTACCAATATCTGTGTATGGCTTATCCATGCTGTACTCTACTATTTTTTTATTGTTTTTTTTTCCCCCCGTGTGCATTCCCCCTTCCTGAGCTTTACCTGCTGGCAGAAACACAAGCTGTGGGGCTGTAGCCCAGCAGTGGTGGCTCTGTGCACCCAGGGTTAAGGCTGAGCTGATGTTTCTATTATCCACGGTGATTCTCAGTGTTGTGTCTCAGTTATTTCTAGTGCTATCAAGCTGAAATCACTGACATAGGAGATAACACCTCTAATGAAAATTGTTCTCTGCTCTCCACTCTCAAAGTTTTAGAATCATATTTAACATCTGGCTTTTAGATGCTTACTTTAAGAAGTCCCAAGAAGACTCAGCTGAATTTAAAGTCTGTGTATTGTCAATGACTTTTTTGGTAGCTAATCCTAAATCTGGAGGGCTGGCAAGAGTAGTCAAAAAAGAAATAATCTAGAGAAAGCATTAAGATGACCTTTTAGTCATTTCTGCTATGCCAGTTGTTGTTGTATGATGGCAGCGAGATCAGGATGAGTTGTCCAAGTTGCTCCATGCACGTAGCAGTCATTGCCTTGAAATGTGCATGGCCTGAAGGGATAAACTGGGATAAAACAGAGCAATAAACATCCCCTTGCATAGATGGGAAACTGAGGCACCCAACAGGTAAGGGTTTTTTTTTCAAAACCACCTGAGTTAGAATCTTCCTGTTCCTGTGGGAAAGCAAATGAACTTGAGATGTGAATCCAGGTTTCTCAATCGATCGTCTAGTGTGTTGACCCAGGATCCCTCTGGGTTGCTGGTGGCCTGTCAGAGGGGGCTCGAGCTGTTACCTTCCCAAGTGCCTACACCTGGTTTGTGTTGCGGTTGGGAGAGAAGCTCGATGTGTTTTGTCCATGTAACAGGTCTGTTTGTGCGCTGGGGGTAAGGGGGTGTTCCTCCTGGGTTCCTCTATGTACCCCCAACCCCCATACCCCTATGTGGTCAGGGCAGGTGCTGGTCACTTGGAACTGAGATTGGTGTGCAAACAGGGCTGTGCTGACCCCATGTGTGAACCTGTTTGTGTCTCCTCCTTATGCATGTGCCAAACACAGGGTCAAAAAGTCTGCGTTTATGGAGCCAAGGCACTCTGAAAATGTTGGCACAGCTGAGGGAGAGTAAAATATTTCCTGCCACGGCGCTGTGGGAAGGACGGCAGCTACCCTGCCCTGCTGCAGGCAGTGAGGTATTTTAATGTTCTTTTATAGCAGAGAGGTTTTCTCCAGATATTTTTGGTCGCAAGTATTGGAACAGCCTGCCTGATTTGCAGGAGGGGAAGCTGTGCAGCCACGCTTCCATTGATTGCTATGGGATGATGCAGTGGTGGCTGTGGGAGGTGGAATCTCCCCCAATACCCCCTCGCTACTTGATGGGAGTAAGGATATGTTACATGTACCAGGGAGGCAGACAGAGGTTTTGAAGGACTTGGAAGAAAGGTTGTGAGTAAATAAAAGGGTTTGCCTCATCAAAAAAATGCTGTTACAGACAAGAAAGATGATTCAGATTTCCTAGTGGACATGTAGGTCCTTGACACCATCCTGGTGGTTGCAGGCTGAGGAACCAGTTGCAATGTGTGACAGCATTTGAATTTAGAAGCCAAAGCAAAACACTCAACAAAATACCTCTCTACAATAAAAAATGTTTAAGAAAAAGAATATTTTATTCCAAATTAATTTCTACACTGAAAGGGTTATCAAGTATTGGAACAGCCTGCCCAGGTAAGTGGTGAAACTGTCATCCCTGGGAGTTTTAGGTTGGTGGTTGGACCCGATGATCTGAAAGGTCTCTGTTTCTTCATATTGAGTATAAAGGCCATCCAGTGATGGAAGGCACTAATACTGCATGTGTGGTTTTGGTGTTCAGCTTTGTGCTGTGCTAAGCCCACCAGCTGTTGCTCTCCCATATGGGGCATGATGCCAGGACAAGCATTAAGGGTGGCAGTGGACAGCAGGGAAGGGAGAAGCAAAGTGTTTTTGGAAGGGAGTGAGACTGAGAGCATGGAGCATCACTGAATTTCTCAAGTGAGGTGTGCATGCAGCAAAGTTCAGGCTCCTTGTAATTTACATCAGGTCTGCTGGACATGAGCAGTGGTAGGGGATGCTCTAAATACTGAGAAAGGAAATGGATTTAATGCAGGACATGGTTTTGGGTGCAGGGGCTGAAGTGGGATGCGGAGGTTCAGCACAAATCATACACCAGTGTGATGGGCAACCAGAAGATTGAAAGTTGCAGATCAAAAAAGCAAAGATTTTAAGGTTTTTTTTTTGCCCAAAATGAATTTTGGTGGACCAGTGTTGGAAGGCTTAGCAGAGAGAAGAGAGTTTGCGTACACGGGTCACTGGGATTTAGTGCAACTTCCACTGACATCAATGGAAAAAAAAAAACCTCCCAGAGCTGTGAAAGTGGGGGCTGGATCTGCTGTGGGTCTGCCTCAGACCTGCGAAGCCAATAGCTAAAACTAAACCCATCATCAGTGGCTATGAACAAACAAGCAGTATCTTCAATATTCAGTCAACGTTTTTTCCCAGCATATTAAACCCATATTTTCTCTGTAAGAGAGAATAGACACAATTACTTGAGTCACACCTATCGTATCCTGTTTGCTTGTACAGTGAGTGCCTGATACCAGAACGGAGAGCTCGCATTGTGTGTTCCTTTCAAACAGAAAAGGCAAGTTGCTTCAAGTAGAACAATTCTTGTACTAATTGCAACCATTTCAAGTTTGCCACTCCAGGCTGGTTTCCCTGAATGAACATGCAGTTAAGACTTGTAATGTTGTTAAGACATTTAATACATTTAATAAATATTTTCTTTTTAGTTTCTCTTTTTTGTTTAACAACTAGACCGGAGACTTTTCAGTGAAAGAAACTAGGAAAGTCTTGTTTACTTTGACATTAAATCATTCTGTATTCAGTGTGGCAATAGCTTAGCTCCAGGGGATACTTGATAAGATGGGGGAGAAAGGGATGATCTCGATACAAGCCCGTTCCTGGTTTCTGGCAGAAGTGCTTGAACCAGTTTGCTACTGCATCACTCCTTAGAGGGACAGGCACCATTACCCTTGCATCCACTGCCAGATGCACCTAAATTTCAAAACTTTTATGATCCAGGCTTTCAATTTTACTCAGTTCGCTTGGGGAAGGAGGAGGAGGGGGAAGTGATTTTCCTTCCCTGCCTCCATGCACAGTACCAGCAACCAATGATCATGTTTACCAAATTTGTGCTTTTATGATGAGCGTTTCTAATTGTAAAGTGAATGTTAAGATCTGGATCAGGACAATAAAAACTTGCAAGTTGATGTAAAGAGCTTGGAGCTGCTCTTTGGAGTGCTTTTGGAGCATGTATTTTCCTGGTGCGGGCAACCTGTCTTCCTTTGCTCCCCCTCCCTACAGCCTGCTCACTGGGATGCTGCTTGCTGGTGGGCTAGGGTCTGGAGGGGGGGGCCATGTATGTCCCTGCTGCCATCCTCCCCCTCTGTAGGAAGGGAGCACCTCTGAGCTGCTACCTGCACTGAGATTGCATACTATTTGTAATTAATTAGTGTCTGCATGCCTAAAGTGTAAGTTGCCTGTAGGAAAAGGCTTCCCCTATCTTAACTCAAAAGGATCATAGCTACTTTTGTGCATATTAAGTAGGAATCTTTCTCTTTAAAAATGGGTATTGGACATGTGCATATTATAACATAAAAGCTTCAGCGGAGCTGCATTTTTGAGAGTTGTATTCATTCTGGAACTGTACCACAATTCATCATATTAAACTTCATTCGTTGGAAGCCTTGCACTGGAATATGGGCTTGGTCTCTAAGGAAGTGCTTCATTTCTGTATTCCTTACCAATAACAGCACACAGCACTGTCTTTTTATTACTCTGTGGCTAGCACCATTCATATAGTGCGTTTCCACATCAGGGCTGGAGAGACCCCCATCCTGCTGAAAAATTTAGATGGCTACGGCAGTAATCAGAAATACCAATAAAGTGTCCCTGGTTCTAGGTGGTGATGTGGGATGGAGGGAGAGAAAGATATAAAAATGAATCATGATGTGAGACAGCATTGCTCTGGCAACTGCTTCAAAACCTGAGTGCAATGAGACCGTATAAAGGCTTGAGAATATTCCTATGATCCTAAAGAGACCCACAAAGACATTGCAAACTCATCAGGCGGCCAGTGCTGCAAGGAGGAGAAGAAATGCAGTTTTGAGTCATTCATCCCCAAACAGCAGATGTGCCTTAACCTAGAAATAGGTAATATGGTGTTCAACTGAGGTGAGATGCTTTGGATAAACCTGGTTAAAAAACAACCATACGTTTAATGCAGGAAGCTGTCGAAGGTGTAAAGAATGGCTAAGTAAGTGAGTGGGACACCATTAATCTTGGTTTGTTTCAGCACTACATCTTTAGCTGTTGAAGAAAAAAACAAAAACCTTGCTCCTAGCTCATAACCCAAGTGTTAAAACTGATGTCCTCCCCATTAGGGCCTGTAAGCTCATTAGCACATGGCAATTTATCCTCTTTTATTTCTTCTCAATTATCCTATCATCCATTGTATCTGGATCTGATTACCCTTTCCCAGAGTCAAACATTATCTTGTAAATCATTTGCTTTAAGTCTAAGCCTGCCATTGCATTGCCCGGGATTTGCTTAGGCAGGTAATAAATCAATTAGCATTAAACTTGTGGCGTCATCAATTTTCTTTCCTTGCGACTGAAAAAAGGAGTACCTGAACTTTAGGAAGCTGTATCAAATTTCCTTATGCTGTCCACACTGAGATTTCTCTCTTCTTCCCCTCCTTTCCCTGACATCCTAAATCAATATCAATATACTTTGTACTGAACTGGAGAAAAAAGCAGCCGGGGAAACTGCTGCGGACCCAGATGGAAAGTCTATGGCAAGAGCCTTGTGGACTTGGGATCCTCTGGATCAAGCAGCAAGTGAGACCCCCGTAGCCAAGGGACTTCTGTGTTCTGCTATTTGATAAACATCAAAACCCGAATGGTGATGATCATCAAGCACAAAAGGCCTGTGTCCTCAGGAATGTGAAAATAATGTGATATTCCAGCCCTTCCAGTGCTGGGAGGGATCCACCAGCCCCACGCTGCCCCAGGGCTGCCTGTGCTGTTACCTCTAGTGCTTCCCTAGGGTGCAGTCATCCCCAGCCGGTGGAAGAACCTGTGTTCCTCTTCCTCCTCCTTCCCCGAGGCTGATGCAATTAGTGTGGTCGAGGTGTCTCTGCCCAAAGTGGAGCTTTGGCACAAATGTGATCCAGAACTGGTGTGGACAGCAGGAGCGCAACTGCCTTTCATCTGCTTCTACACGCTCCTCCTCCAGACTTGCTCCCATGACTTTTTGGCGGATCCCCAATCAGGATCTGATCTGACAGTTACAACAACATTTATTAGCTGTAGTCTGGGCAAATGATGCAAAGGGAAACATTTCTTACACTCTTTGCATATAACCTACCAGGGTATCTGCTGAATCGGCTTTCTCATGCTGAGATTTTGATGTATGCAGCTCCTATGGTATTATACTCTTTTTCCACATTGAGCCTTCAAAGTGGGAGACGCTAAAACTTTAGCATTGTTGACTTGCCATGCTCCAACCACAAACTGACCACATGTGAGGCCTGTGCTGAGACTTATGCAGTGGAATACCTGAGATTACCTGTGTTAAAAAGGCCTAAAGAAATGACTTAAAATACATTTAAAAAAACGCAAGCCCCAGATGTGTTCAGACATGGACTTGTATATTAGGACTTTGAGTGCTAACTCCTGTGGAATATGTGTTATTCCATATCTGCAAATTTCCCCCTGAAAGCGTTGCACCTTCCTTTGAAGGAGCTGGTGGTGGCCACTGCCAGAGATTGTATGGGGTCATCCAGTGCTCAAATCTGGAGGCTCGCATCTCATCTTCTTGTGTTGCCTGCTGAATCCAGCTGCTAAGACACAGGTGTAAAAACATGTGATGGATACCCCCAGAGCTCATTAAATGTCTCTGGGCCATTGTTTCTATGGAAGAAGAGAGTTCTGCTTTTGTTTGGTTGGTTTGAGGGTTAAACTGGCTATAGCTGTATTTTGGTTGCTTCAGTCATTTCCATGACTTCTTGTTTTTTTAAAAGAAAAAAGTGTACTAGGAAATAAGAAATGCACACATCTAGGTGATTTAAGTTATTCATTCTGAGGAGAGCTCATTGGAGGTGCCTGGCTGACAGTAGTGGGCATCAGCGTTTGTTTTTGTGGATGCTAGAGTGTTTCCTATGAGTTCTAGTTGTTGGCTCAAATTCACCCCAGTAGCTAACCCACGAGTGCAGGTTTCCAGAGGATTTTCTGCCCTGTCCCTCCCTATTCTATCCTGCCCCAGCCATTATCATCCCCTGAGGAAGGTGCCTGCATCTCCCCTCTCCTTTCTAATATGTGTCTGCTGTTACTATCTTCAAATAATGGAATCTTGTCTTTGCATTTAAAAATGTATAAATGGACTAGTGCAATTGCTGCAACTTAATTCATCAAATGTTTTAGGCTTGAGATGTGTAACGTGGCTTAGGGAAACAATTTTTGTGGTTCCGAAGGCAAACAGGCTCTTGCTTTGATCAACTGATGAGCCACAAGAAGAGGTGTTCTCCCTACAAGTAGAACATCTGAGCTGTGCGACAGAATTGCCTGCACATTCTTGAACAAATTTGGGTAAGGCTTGTCTAAGATGGGAAATACTGTGTTGTACAGGTATTTTCTAACTAGAGAAACTGAGGCAATTGGCAATGAGATGGTGAGGTCACGCAGAAACTCTTGGGCACAGATAAGAACAAAGAAGCCCCAAATCTAAGTCTTGTGGCGTGACTCCCAAGACTATTTATTTATACCTCCCTCTTTTTACATCCTCCCCTTATAAAGTGTGTAAGAATAAAGGAGAGACAGCAGTTGTCTTCCCAAAAGTTAGGATGTGAAATGGGAACTCTTCTGAAAAAGTTTTTGTTAAAATCCCTGGGGATGCCAGATATAAGGCATTTCCTGGGACTCTTAAAGGTCATTTGTTGAACAGTTTCTTCTAAGCATATATGACAAATTAGTCCCTTGGCACAATAAAAGGGACGCAAGCCCTTTAATTATAATACAGCACTCAATATCTTTAGACATTTCAACGTTTCCTATGTATCCTACACATTTCATTACAAGGAAAGGTTGAACAGAATTAAAAGGGTGACGTTACCCGAAGATTGATAGTTTACCTGTCCAAAAGGGAAAAGTTGCAGTACAAGTGAGAACAAAGGAAAGAAGGATCCAAAACAAGTTTTGATTGCAGAGGAGACTTGGATAAGAGAGTTTTTATTATCCGCAGCTTTTAGCCTTATTTACCATCAGGCTATCTTGCCACAAGCATGCTTTTTAGTTCTGACAGCTCTGAATTATGACCATTGTGGGATCCTATCTCATTAACTGAAATGGGAGAATAAAACATCAAACAATCATAAAAATAATTTGGCACTGTGAAACCACTTAGGAGCAGCTGTCAAACAGGTTGGAAGATAAAGTTCTAAATAAAAAGAATAGAGAGAGCTGCAGTGTCCTGCCATATGCTTCCTCTGCATTATAGACTCCTTAATAATATGAAGTGCCTGTGTTTATGCAGAATAGGCCAGACACTCCATATATGATATTGATTATGCCTTAACCCCAATTTAGTAAAGACATACTCCTCCTTTTCCTAATCAGATATTGCAGAAGCAGTTTTCTGAAAATGTCCCTAATGCCAAGACATATTTTATCTCCGAAGGCTGTGGCAGGCGATAGGGCTTTGTCTTGCCTGTTGTCATGGCTTGGAGCCCAGTTTTAGGACAGCGAGGCCCCTGTGGGGCTCTTCTCCAGCAGTTTTCATCCAGCAATTCAAAAACATACATCTTTATCAAGCTGTTGTTGTCAGACAACATTAGATAATTAATAGGCCATTTGTCAGCCTGCACAAAACATGTTAAAATCCCAAACACAATCAGGATAAATATAGTTGCCTGCTCTCTGAAGGCTTTTTGTTCTGACATGCAGGCATTGCAGGCAGATATTTACTATTAAACAAGACTCATTATTAATCACATCTAATGTTAATTAATTAACCGCCTCTGTGCATTGAGGGCTCTCTGTGACTTTCAATTGTTTTAAGGAGCTAATTGGTAACTTAGCAGTTTGCATGGAAGTTGTTTCTTGTTCGGTTCACATCAACTTTTTCAACTTAATAGCATAACTGTGTTCATTAAATACGAATAAAAGGGGTATTTTTAGCAGTGTAAATTAATATTGAAATAAGCCTACATCTGAACTTTTTAGGGAAGGTGTAATGATTTGATTCAGACCTGGCTTTATCATTGGCTTTGCTCAGTTAGAGCAGGTGTGTAGATACAAAGCTCTCTGAGGGCTGAAAGCCAATTAATGAGATACAGATGATACTGTATTGTGCCCCCACAGCCCAAGCAATGCTGCTGGCAGATGCTGACCACCTGGAGACACCACAGCAGCCTTCTTGAGCTACCATGGCAAAGAGATATAGCTGCTGAGGAGCAGTAATTACAGACATGTCTTGGAAAACCCTGATGCCTTTATGGTTTGGTCCTAGTTCACCTTAGCCTTACACCTTGGCTTGTTATTGAGCTGTGGAGAAAGAATGTCACTCTTACTGGTAAAATGCCACCAAGTCTGGTTTGCATCCTCTTTTCTTGATATGTTTGCCGATGAAAGGAGCTATTGAGAAGCAGACTCTTTCCACTTACAGATGCCCTTCTAAATGTTGTTTATTTCTTGTGAAACAAGAAGAGAGGCAGGATTTGCTAACACATATTAGATCAGCAATGCACGTGGAAGCCAACAAGGCAACGCAACACTTAAACAATCGCTTTGGCTGCAGAATTCCCGATGAACCCAACAGAAGGGCCATGGGCTTATGATTTGGCCCAAAAGCACCACCAGGCTGTATGTGCCTCTTGATAACACTGCAAACAAGTATCACTTTATTTATTTTTTTTTCTTGATATGCCTATTTTATTCTACACTCTGAGTGTTCCTTGGATGCTGTAATGGCTGGCTGTGCCAAGAAAGCATGTGGTGACTAAGTGCGCACATAAGAATTAGCTTGCATAACCGCATAAAACCATTCTGTAGAAATGGGAGTGGGTGGCATTGCTTAATTACCTGTTCCTAGAAATTTTTTGCTCCTGCAAATTTCCATGGAAATCAGCAGGAGTCCTGCCTATAGAGATCTCGCCGCACTAATTCCAAACATAACTTACAAAAACTGTCGTTCCTTCACGTTCCCGTTATATAACTTGGGGGCATAAGTGTCTGGGCTACAAAAACTATGAATCTTTTAAAATAGTCACTTATTTCATCACCCACTAAATAAAGATGACATTTTTTGTGAAATATTTCATATTCAGACTGTCTGTCCAGCCATGCTTTTGCACTCTCTCCTCTTTGCTGTGTCAATATTTGCATTACCAACCCTATTTTGGAGGGTTTCTAACTTGATCTTACATTTATTTTGGCGAAGAAAGTGGAACACAACTTCTTACTCTGAGAGAGAATTTGTTTTAAGAGATGATGATGATGAAGGGTTTTGACTTGGAGAGGGGCTGGAGTTCTGGAGGAAAATGCAGCCCTCCTGGGCTGGGAGGGGTTGGCTGCCCTGGGCTGGGAATGTTTTCCTGCAGCCCAGCCGTGCCATGGCGGGAAACAGATGCCAAGATCTGGCAAAGGTGGTCCATGTGCTTCTCCATTTACTGTGGGTCATCACCTCCCTGTTGAGTCTGAAGGTCTGGTCAGTGGGGAATTGCTCATGTAGGGGAACTGGGTTTTTCTTAGCACCTTGTGGCTCTGTGAGTCTTGGGTGCGTGTCCTATCGCCTCTTACTTCTAGCAGGATCCGCAGGTCTTTCCTTGCAGGAAGAGCAGACCAGTTTCTGTTGCATGTTGCCTGAGGCTGCTTATGGGTCAGCAAGCAAGTGAAACCTTCTAAAACTGCCCTGTTTCCCAGATCTACATGTTTGAGGTTCAGAATTGCATCGTGGCTCAATTCTGTCGAGCTTCCAGTCAAAAATATCTCATATAATTAGGAAAATTGACTTTCTGGGGTCTGGGATGTGGATATAGTTCATGAGCACTTTTGAGACTCTGCTTATAACTTTGCATTTTATCCACTTATTTGCAGAGACATCCAAAAAAATCTGTCATGTACCTGTGCCAACAAATATATTCCTACACATGCAGATGTTCATAATCACACATGTGTACAGGTAGATATATTTCAGACTTGCCTTTATGATGTCTGTGTATCAAAGTACTTCCTTGCACAGATGTATCCGAGTAGCTCTCACACAGGGGAACTGCAGAGCTTGGATTGCTTCAGTCCT
Organism: Nycticryphes semicollaris; assembly: GCA_013400055.1. Lineage (NCBI taxonomy): Eukaryota > Metazoa > Chordata > Aves > Charadriiformes > Rostratulidae > Nycticryphes > Nycticryphes semicollaris. The sequence continues at coordinate 146,242 of VXBJ01002281.1, forward strand.
GCTGAAATGCTGACACCAAATTGTCTGAAAGGGGGAGCCCAGTGCAAAGTGAAAAATGTCCTGTAACTAACAAAGCCCAGTGCTGGGATTAAGCCTAAATCAGTGTTAGCATTACTGAAGAAGCCTCATTGGCTAAAACCATAACTGTTGTATGAAGTTGCAGTATATTCTCTCATCATAAGCCCAACAATATGCTTCAATTAAACATATGTCACAGGCACTTATCCTGAGAGCATGAAGCTGTTGCTGTTGGGGAAGTTTGGTTCTCCTTTGTAAGCGTGGCTCCAAGCACAGGGTCTTTAGGTGCATCCCACCCCCATCCCTTTTGGGTGCATTGATCTAGGCTTGAATTTTAAGGAGGTGCTCAGGTTGTCCATGTCACCTGGTAGGGGTGTTGGACACTTTGAGTTCTGTGCTCTTGGTGCATGAGAAAATAAATCACTGTCTCCCAGCAGCCTGTTCATCACACCGTGCGTTGCCCACTGCTGTGGGCTTGCATTTGAGTTCCCAGGGTAGCCCATTCATCTTGCCTATAGATCTTAGGGCTTCAGCACTGCCCGAGACCTTGGTGTCCACACGCCATGTCTGTCTGGCAAAGGTCTGCTGGACACGTTGGAGCAGTAGCTGCATTGTTGTCTTAGTAGTATGTGTTAAAAAAATCTAACAAACTCTGTATTTCAAACACGGGCTTCGAGAGATGCAAGATTAAGTGGTTAAGTAGGTTTAGGGTAGTGTTTCAAGAAAGGCACTATACTTGAAAAATAATATTTGCATTGGCTCTGTGCTAGCAAATATACAATCAAGATACAAACCAGAAACTTATTCTTTCAAGCTGTGATGTGTATTAGGAGGAAGGGATATTTCATTCCCCAGATAGCAGCAGCAGCTTCCCTCATCCGAGCTCTGAGCTGTGAAACACTGTTTCAAGCAGAGAAACACCCTCAAAACCATGGAAATATTTTAAAATATCATAATATTGAGCTCTCCCTCTTCTGTAACCCCAGATGAGCAAAATTCCAAGGAAAGAGATGAAAAGCACGGCAATATCTATGGAGAATGCAAGAGTCTGGCACAACTTACATTTTCCCCACCTGTTCTGGACCAAAGGCTTGCAGCCATTCTTGGTCTGGGTTACACCTACACTATCAAAACCACAGAAAAGCCCCTTAGCCCAAAAGGCAATTTTATTGAATCGTGTAATGATTACCAACTGGTATCTAAGACTGACCAATGAGGTTATAACCTAGATTTCCTTCTGGACTTCTAAACAAGCTTGCCTGGGGTTGGGTAACAAGAAATTTAAGACTACCTCCATTCTAAAAATGCAAAGCCATTTCAAAGCAAGAAATAATTCTGAAGAAAATTTGTATATGCTTGATTGATTATCTTATTTTAATCCATATTAAAGCTTTAAGTCTTTAGGTGTGGCTCTTTAGTTCTAACATCTCATAAATTATGGCTATAATGAAGCAGTCATTTATCCAGGGCTGATGATAAATGGCTTGCCCTAGGAGGAACTAAAGAATAGGCAAGTAGATCATTTTCATATTTGGTGAAAACAATATTAAGTACCCAGACCTCAGTGATTGCCCTAATAAATGAATAATCTGAGGTGAGGGGCTTGGCAGTCAGTGTAAAAAATAACCTGAGCTTTCTCTGTCATTTGTCAGGCTTTGCTATGACAGCATGCATTATGGGTAAATGAGCAATCAGCAAGAACTATGTTATGGCTGGGATGTTTTTGAGGAATTTATCATATGCATTGCTTGGTACCTTTAAGACCCTAAGGCTTAATGGCTATAGTGCATGACTGCAAGCGAACACAGTTCTTATTTACCATCCTATGCTTCATTTGCACTGGATCCCCTTTTTTTCCATGTATTAGGGGAAGGAGCCTCTGTTAGCGTTGTTTCCCAGACTTTCACTCGTACAGGGTATTCCAGCCTGCTCCATGTTAGGTTTAAGGCACCACGATATTTAAGGGATTTTGAGGATACTCTGCCCAGTATGGTAGAGTTGTCAATTCACATTTAATGAGCTAAGTCAGTAACACATGCATAGGGTGTGTAAGAACACAACCCAGGGGAAATGCAAGGAAACACAATAAAGTGCTCCTCCAAACACCTGAAGTGGAGTGGGAAATTAGGTGCTGTTACCTCTTAATTAGCCATGAAACATTTGGGTACAGAGTGGGGACCACAACGGTGGGTGTTAGCAGGTGTCTTGGCGTGATATAAACCTGTTATTCCAGACTGCTCCCCACGGGAGTGCAGCATCAGTGGAGTGCTACATGATGCAGAGCATGATGGCTGATGGGCTTATGACAATATTCAACTGTTCTGCTCAGAAACGGCCCAAACTGCTCCTTTCTACAGCTGAAACTTAGCGCTTTATCTGAATTGAAGTGCTTTACTCTTCTCCAGGCCATTTCAGGTGTAACTTAGTGGAAGGGAAGCCACGAAAGCGGTGAAACTCCTATATCTCCTACATAATCGTCTAATGGAAATATAAGAAGGCATCAAATGATGGAGCAGAACTGGGGGGACCCAGATGTGCCGAGGTGCTGGGAGGAGTGGACCAGCAGTGCTGAGACTGCACACGTGGAAGGGGAGTCCCATGCAGGGGCCACTTCTGGAAATGTTGACATAAGTGATATCCTCAAGTGGGCACAGATGTTGAAATTCAGGGCCTGGATTTCTGTGAGGCTTCTCAGTTGTGACCAAAATGGATAGGAATTTCTCTCTCCCTAAACAAACACAGATTAGCAGGAAAAGCAGTGAGGTGAAGGAACAAGCAGTGAAATGTGCTCTTTTGCTAGGCTGAGGCTTGTGAAACAAAGCTTGTGCTGGCATCACCCCTGCCTTTTCATGGGATGCATGTTAGATCAAATTGCTTTTCTTAAGGTTTTTGGAGGAAGAAGTGATGCAGGGACATGAATAATTACATATATATTTTTTTTGTTTGTTTGTTTAATACCTGGAAAGCAAAACTGTACAAGCCAAGTCATGATGTTTTCCACCGGCAGCAAAGACTGAAGGTGAAGCTTTTAGGGGAGTTCTGATCTACAGCTTTCTGGTTTCTGTCCCTAAGGCTTCATCCTGTGAGGTGCTGAGGACACTAGCAGCAACAAGACTGTCTTTGCTTACTTTTAAGCTGGGCACTGTTGTTTTTCAAATGTAAAATTGGATGAGCACTTTTCAGTGGTTTGCTGAATCAGGGCAGAACTACTTGACGTACTCCAGGATTAAACCCCACAAAGTCTCCTCTGCTCCGCTCAAACCCTCAAAGTTTGCCCTTCTACTGATATGCCATCTTCCCAGCAACCATAACTTTGGATTTTACTGGTTTTGTTATATGGTTCTGTTTTTTTTTTTTTTTTTTTTACTATCATAGAAGAAAAGAATGTTAGAAAATGCTCTGATCTAGCCTTTCTGAAAATTTAAATGCTAGTCTGCCACAGCTTTCAATATCTCTTTACCTGCTGCCACTTATACCTTTCACTTCTCATTAAGGAAACGAACCCAGAAGATTAAAGCACTCCCAATTTAGCTTTCTAAATAGGAAGTGAAAGTTGAAAGCAGACCAGCTGAGAATAAGCGCCACTGAGAACTGCAGCTGGGCTGATGCTATTAGAAAAAAGAGACCACTTCTTGCTTCTGATCTGTCATTTAAGGAAGCTTGTTTATGTATAGGTCTGACATCAGATGAATATGTAGTGACCTTTCTCATTGAGATGAAAAGTTTTACTTTAGACCGATCAGATATCACATCACTAAATACTGAGAGTTTTATAAAAGTAAGGCAACAGTCATGTCTAAAAAAAAGTTCATCTTTGTGGAGCCCTTTAATATCCTAGAGATCTGCCTAGGATTGGTGCCCAAGATTGAGAGAGTGATTTCAAACCCTCTTAAACAAATTTTGGGAGACTGAATCCAGATCCTGACTGACTAAAGGCCCAGAGAGTGGAGGGAAAGGAGGGCAGAGGGAGGTTGAAGGTTCCTGATGTGCATCCCTGTAATTTAAGCTTATTTTTAATATCTGGCTGCTGTGCTCATAACAGTTGTTTCCCTGTATCTCTGTATCTGCTCAAAGTTGATAAGGAAAATAGGAACCCTCTGGAAGCTGTGGATCAGATTGTTAGGGAGCATGTCTTGGAAGCAGCACCAGAAGACACTGAGCTGGAAGGAGGTCACTGCAGGTTGTCCCTGAGGCACAGCTGAGAACAGCAGAGGGTACTGGGAGCTCAGCTGCTCTTTTTAATGCATACATAAGAAGAAAGAAATTAAAGTGGGATGAGATGCTCTCTGGATCACAGTGAGTTAAATAGGCTGAGCAGAGGATGGGTCTGAAGTGTCCTCCCAGCACAGGAGGAGTAGGAAGACTTTGAGGTGATGGGAAGGTACAGAAGGAGCAGCTATGTCCAGGACAGCAGCAAACACCTACATGGCCTCAACACCATTTGTCTGACTTGACTTTGGTGAGGTTGAGCTCAGAAGTCAGGAACGAGCCAGCTCCTTCCTTAACTGCCGTTCAGTCCCTTGGTGCAAAGCCTACTTGAAATGGTGGTGTGAGGGACCTGGCTGCCAGTGCCTGCTGTCTTCTTGAGCAGCATCATTTACCATGAAGCAGCATTGTCCCTTTGCCTTAGGGATGGAGGAGTGAAGGGCCTTGGAGCTGTGATATTTGCTGGGTCAGGGAGAGAGGGATCCCCAGGAGAGCCCAGTGACCTCCTCTGGGACTATGGCACAGGGGTGGCCTCTTTCTCCAGAGGAAAGGTATGATACAAGCTCATGTGCTGATCGGTGTCCAAGCCTAAAACCTCACAACATATTTTGTGTTTACTCTTTGTTTAGTTTCAAAATGGTAGCTTATGAATCATGAACACAACCTTAAAATCTCTTGCATAATCGTTATAATGTCTAATGCTTATTAAACCAGGCAATATTTATACACTTTTTTTCCAATGTCCTGATCTGTCTGCATCTGATATTGACAGACTTTCAAAGAAAACAGTTAAAAATACAACATGAAGTAACATTTCTAATGAGACTCTTGGCTACATCTATATGCATAGTTTTTGTATAGGTATCTTACTACCCATAAGATAAAGAGATGATGTTGTTATAGATGTATCTCACTAACCTGGTGCCAGGAAGAATGGTTTGTAACTGAGATACCTGAAGTGATTATTGGAAACACTGGAAATATCTGTTGTATTAATATACTTGGGGTTTGTGACTTAAGATTTGTGTCTGAACATCCGATGCATCTCGCTGAATCAGTTAGCATCAGCACATTGAAGGCTTCGCTTTTTCTTGAATTTATTTAATAGTACAGTCTCAAATTAAAAACATAGAAATAGGGTTCACTGCCTGGAATTCTCCACTTGGGATGTGGATGCTAGGTCTTTAACCTGGACTATGTTGTGCACTAAGTGATCTCTGTTTATACTAGAGTATGTTGAGAGTATCAGTTTGCTCGAAATATATTGCTTTTAAAGAACTCCTGACAAAGAAAAGGAAGGTCTAAATATACCATGTATCTTTTATTGCTTAATTGTTTGCAATTGGTTGTAAATAATAACATTTAAACAGAAAACTGATTACAGCACTCCCCCTAGTAAAATCTAGGAGCATTGGTGTGGCAGAATTTCTCAGTTTGATGTGACTCTATCTTTGACAGTTCTCCTAAGGTAGGTTATTTTGGAGAAAACATATGTTTCCATTTTCTCTCCCTCGGCTTCACTTTTAGTCCCCAGGCTCCACTAGGGTCACAGCAACATTAAGGCTTTTGTCACTGTGATTAATAGCTCTTTAGATCATCTTTAATTCACTCACTAATGACTGAGGGTCTTTCTGCTCTCCAAGTAATCGCGTGATGTATGAGCCGATAGTACACCTTGTGGCAGAGGTGAAAATCATTCAGGCAATGCAAATATTGTCACGGGGACAAATGTTTTCCCTGTTAATAAAAATTAATGAATTCTACCCAGGAGCTAGTTAAAGAAGCTCTGGTGAGAGGGATCCAAACATAAACAAGTTCTTGCTGCTTGGAACCATCCGTTCAGTCTTTCTAGATATGTGAGGATTATTATTAGCATTTCTGCATCTACCTAATAGATGAGCCAGTGGTGGGTTGATTTAATTATACAAATGCGTCGCACTGCAGGTAGATCTGTCTTTCCATTATGCCCGTGTGTTGGTCTTCACTTGAGAGCTGTTGTTTCCTTTGCCATGGTTATACCATGGGCTTTGATGCTTTGCAGTCTCTAAATGAGTATATTCCAGTTCCAGGTTGAATGTTTACTTCCAACCAAGAGCTGCCTCGCTCGGGAGATCGTAACTGTAAAATGATGCAAAGCTGTTTACATTTTTTCCAAGTCCCTGTTGCACATCATAAAAGGTTGATGAAACAGGCTGTAAATTAATCGTCTGGAAGGGGAGGAAATGCTTCGAGTATCTTATTATATTTATTGCACACGTATGAATAACAATAAAAATTCTTCGTCCCTCAGCTGGGTCACCTCATGGGGTGGTTGTTCCCGTTCTTATCCCTTCCCTTGGCCCGGGCTCAGGCGTTGGTGTGTGGAAAGGTGCATTTCTTATTTACTGATGGAGCACACGCCGTGGTTAATGCTGTTGTCTTTTCGTTTAATTTTGATAGTCACCCATTCTTTCTTCTGATGACAAAAAAGCTATTGTCTCAGTGGAATAAATATTTCTGAATTACTTCCCAGTCCCAACCCTATCATTTACATCTTAGAACAAGAAAACAGTAAACTTTTAAAAGACATCATTTTACCTCTTCACAGTGCTTATCTACAAAGGAACATATTACTGAGGGGGGGAAAGAGCTCTAGTTGTTACTATTATTTCTGGTAGACACCCAAGGAGAGTAGCTAATTTGTTCTTCATTAATGCCAAGGACAAATAAAAAAAGCAAGGACTGAATTATGCATTTATTTCCATTGTGCCTCTAACATGGGCTTCTACTCCCCATCATCCTCCAAAAGAATTCCCAAACCTTTGCTGTGCATTTCATGTGATACCATAGGGTGCAATAATATGGGTTTAAAAGAAGATGAATTTAGTGGTGAATCTTAATCGAAGGCAGAAAATTACATGCAGCCCCCCTGCTGAAAGGAGGATGGACAGTTGGCTGCAATCAGAGGGGTTTTTTTCGCTATAGCTTGACAATAACCTTTTAGTATTAGTTCACAGAGGCCTGGGCACAAACCTTAAAGTCAAATTAATTTGGAATTTGAACATTATTTTAAACCTGAGTACGATGGCTATTCTTTGAATTGCTCTGGTTTTCTTCATTTTGGGATGAGCTGAGCCGGCCTGGGACACCAGCTTGACTTGTGGGTAACGAGACAAAATTCCCAGCCTGTACAGCCCCTTGCAAAATGAAAGGTAGATGGAGCTGACCTTTGAATTATTAGCACATGAGTGTATGTACCCAGGTCCTCCTTTTGACAGTTAAATGCCACAGGGCCTGAGCTCAGCCCCTTGGGGTTGAAGGGCATTTTCAAGTGATTCACTGGGCTTTGGACGTATTCCTGACAAAGGTTTCGCGCTTACATAAAGCCCAAACCACTTGGATTTGAAATGAATAGATTTTTGTGTGGAAACTTCTCTCTTATTCACTGTAGAACATAAAAGTATTCAATGAAAAGGGTTTTTAATACTTCTGTCAGAAGAATCGTTTGACATTTCTATCAAAATGTTTTGATAATTACATTTTTCTTATGTATATAACTAACATTTAAAATATTAAAAGAGCTGCTGTACTGTACAATACATGTTCTTACCAGAAGAATTGTTTGACCCTTCTGTCAAAATTTCGTGATAATTACATTTTCTTATATATATAATTAATATATTAAAATATTAAAAGAGCTGCTATACTATACATGTTCTTACTAAAATGTTTAAAGCAGCATTCAGAAATACATTTCCCTTCTAGACAAAGCCAGTTTTGTTCCAGAAGAGTAGCTGGAAAATTAAGGATGATTCTCCAATGTGTTTCTGGGGAGATGTAACCATGACGTATTTGAGGAAATCAAAATCTGGATTTCACAGCTCGTGTCTAACTTCAGAAAAACAGGTTATATTGATTAAAGTTTGTTTAACACACACAAAAAATTGGGATGGATTTCTTACTGCTCCCCAATGATAAATTGCTGCAATGTTTTCTTTTATTATCGCCCTGCTAGTCCTCTACTGCTCAGCCCCCAGTTAGGCATCTAAATAAGATCCAGATTTGCCAAAGTGCTCAGGAGTCAAGAGTTTCCACCGGGAGACTTTTTCCTGAACTTTCAGAAGAATTAGGTAACGGAGACTGGCCATTTGGTGTCACAGCGGGAACCAGTGTGTTTGGCAGCCTTGACCCTAAAAGGTTTCAATTTTCTGGGTGTTGTTGCTTCTGCAGTTTTAGGTGTGCCTACAGAATAGCCTAGCTATTTCCGTGTCACCTCTTGCTGGAGAGCTCGTGCTTCTGACAGTGGTTGAGGTGAGAGGGGACAACCTCCTTCCAGAAAGCCGTACTCTTTTAAAATACCTGAAACTCTCCTGTCGCTTCAGGTGGTTGAATGTCAACCACTTTCCTTGACACCAAATTACAAGCAGGTAGAGCCATTGCTAGAATAGCATTACTGAAGTTTTACTGGAGCATAATCTGCCTTTAGAAAAATTTTGATATTGTTCTGGTGGAAAGTTCTGTCAAAGGTTGGATATTAATACATAAGTACATATGCAAACAGTAATTATTAGTAAGGGAAGAGCATGGCTTTAGGACAACACTTTATCCAGCCATGGAGGGTTATTTCCCTGAGAAGAACCAAGTTACTCAGAAAAGCCTCATAGCACACCTTGCAAGTTTGCATTTTTTGAGTTTCTTGTTAATTTTCATATCCTTGGGTTTTAGTTCTTCTCTTCAGTTTCTTCTAGTCCAGCTCTGTTCTGTGTGGAGAAGAAATGTTTCCATACTGTAGAGAAAATAATAGCAAAAAATAACCCTGGCTCAGTGCAAAGTAACTTCACTCGTGGCCCAATCAGTTTGAGGTGGGAAAAGCTGAGGAAGAGACATCAGCATGAATTTCCCAGTCCCTCTGTCCCTCCATTTCTCCTTTGGGGTTGATGAGCTGAAGCCCAAAGGTCATCCATGCCTGGGCTTCTGTGGGACAAATGCCACAAATGGAGCAGTTGTCTCTCCACATCCAGATCAATATGCAGCAAATGGGTACAAAAGGAGGAGAGCTAAGAATTTCAATAAACAGATTTTAAAACAGAAATTTAAACAATTGCATTAGAAACCAGGCACTATACGTTGTATAGGATGTGAAGGATTTACATTGGATGACTGTCTAATCTTCCGTGCAAGTGGAACTTCTTTGGCCTCATTTTGAACCTGAAGTAATAAAGAAGGAAATGAAAGCAAAGGTAAACTTAAAGTATTGTTTTACTCTAAATGCTTTCAGTAAAGGGCCTTGTTATCTAATGATTGGTACTAGATGGCTGGTATAAATCGTGGTGTTTGTTCTCTGCACTCATGGCGAAGGAAAGCAGAGGCAAAAGGAAATCAATTGGAACTAGCAGGTAACAAATGACCAGTCTTAGGCAAGCATAGCAGATGGGGAAAATAGAGTTGTGGGCATACATTATTAGGAAACGCAGTGGCCACTTCTCCCTGTTATTTAGGAAACGCAGCAAATAATGAATATTTTCGATGGAAGGTGCAGTTCAGACAATTAAGAATGTGCAAATGTTTCAGTATGGAATCATGTTTTCAACGCGGCCGTAGAAGGGGTTTTTGCCCTACTCAATTACCAGTATCAAAAAGGGAACCAGAAGGTGTGATGACAGCTTTTGTGGAGACAGGCAAGCCCACTTCATGCTACTTCTCACCAGGGAGAACGCTGATGGAGCCATCCCAGCAGTGTACAGTTCACAGGCAACTCCAGTTGCCCAGGGTTTGGGGAAATATTCTGGCAGCCTTGTGCCAGACTGAACACTGCAGAGTGGTTACAACATTGTCAGATCTGAATTCAGATGAGGAAATGTTCCAATAACTTTTTCTTTGGGGTTCCCTATCGATAGATCTTTATGGTTACTCAAAAAGATTCATTTCTGTGAAGCGTGACACTCCTATAAAATAGCTGAAGAACAAGCTCTGCTACAATGGAGGAACAGGGGTTTTCTGGAGATCTAAGCAGAAAAAGTACCAGCTGGGCAGCAGCTCTTTTACAAGGACCTGGTGGGCACCTTGGTACCAGAGGGGTGCCAGGGCTGGATCAACCAGAGCTTGGCCAGTTGTGAGTTACTATCCCCTTTACTCACCACCTGCACCCAAAATACCAGTTTTGTGCCCCAGGTACAAGCAAGTTTTCTTTTTTTCTTTTTCCAAAAAGCTGGAGCTGTAAGGAAGAAAAGCATCCTGTGGGATAAATAAGCACTGGGACCCAGCAAGGTGAGGAATCTCCATCCTTCCTTGCTTTGAAGACTGTCCAGACCATGCTGTGAGCAGCCTGGTTGGGACTCTGCATTTGCCCTGCCTGGAGGCTGGTGGCCAAGGTCCCCTTGGATGGATCTGATTCTGGGTTTGCCTTTCTGCTGTGCTTGCTAGGCTTCTTGGAGAGCTTAACGGCTGCTCTGAGTTATTAGTCCTTTAAGTGTGAGCATGCGTGTGTTGGTAATGGGGAAAGCTTGTTTTTTTTTTATTTTATATTTTTCTCAAAGCATCTGAACAATATTCTCTGTATGTTGCCATGGTGTATTAGTTCTGCAAGCAAATCCAAAAGTGCTACAGAGGGGACACCCTAACACCTTGAAAAGTATCAGTAAAAACTGCTGAAAGCATTAAAAATAAATGAATCATAGGGTGAGAACTAGCGTGACAGGTAAATAGGCAAGACATAAAATGCCTCTGGAATCTGTGGGATATTTGCAGGTACAAGGGGGCTTCTAAGCCATGGTTCGTTTACAATGTCTGGTTCCTCTCTCCGGGAAGGATTACTAATAGATTCAAGGAGACTCCAAGCTTTTAGTAGGTCTTGGGAGAAGAAAGGCAGCTCTGTAAGGGAGAGAGGTTTGGTTTGTTTATGGAGAAAAATGCACCAGTCACGTTTCATATTGTGTCCTGCTCAGAAGAACAACCCAAGGCTTTCACGCCGCAGAGGGGGATGATGTTTCCATACAATAGCTGTGGCCATTGCACGGAAAAGCCATCACCTCCACGTCCTGGAAGCCTACCTGGAGATGGTCTTGCACCCTCCTAGAAAGCCCCCACTCCATCAGGAAAACATTTGTGTTTTACAATTAGATGCTGGGGTTTTTTTACTGCCCCGGATCTGTTCCAGCCTGTGGCTGCAGCAGTATCTGAATGGTGGACTTTTGCCAAAAGCAAACAGCACCGAATACTCTGTTTTACCATAACAAGTGCAGAGGTGAATGAGCACTGTCAAGAAAGCACCATGAATACTCTTTTCCGTTATTAACTGAATTTATTATTTTGCTGGTAAAAGTTAACAGCAGAAGGCGAACGTTAATTTCACATCTGCGTGAACTTGTGCTGGAAATGTTTGGGGGCTCATCAGGCTGTGGGGGTAGAAGCAAGCTTTGACTGCTCATTGCTAAACAAAACAGCTAAAATCTCAAATATTACCAGTCAGTCGTGACTTTAAAAATATCCAGAAGCATATTTGAATAGGGGACATGTAAAAGAATATCATAATCTGCTCAGGCTATTATGAGAAACAGAAACACATTGAATAAATCATTACCTGTATTTATTCACCCAGCTCCTGCTCGTCTAACACCCGGGGCTTGTGACACCTCAGTGGTGTAAAGTGATCTGCTTGGTCCCCTCTAGTTGTACATCAGTCCCAGTAGTAGCTAGGAGGCTGGATAAATTAGTGTATTTTTATTTATATTTCATCAACAGCTCTGAGCATCTTGTTTGGTTCATAATAGCCAAAGAAATTGTAGTAAGTGTTTCACTGCTTGGATTTTTCAGCCAAAGCTTTAAGAAAATCAGTACTGTGACATGCTCTATATACAAAGGAATATGTCACTTATTTTTCTCATTAGGAAGAACACACCTCATTCATCCCAGGAGGATTCCATAGAGAATGGAGCAAGAAGATAAAGCCATCCGGTTAACCTATTGAAACCTTCAAACTTTGAGGGTTGAAGGAGTTCTTCGGCAGCTTAGAATTAAAATAACTAAAACCAGCTTTGACATAGCTCTAGGCCAGATTCTGCATGAGTCCTCCACCCTCTCTAAAAATTGCCACATGCTGCTTTGAATGAGGCCTTCTTCTGAAACCACCGCTGGGCACGTGAAAGGAAATGCGGTGGTGTGACTTGGGCAGAGAGAGACACCAAATGCAAATTGACCTAATTGATGATGAAAGGCAAAGTGAGCAGATGCAATTATTTCATTAAAATATCTAAGGCGAGGTTATTAGTGCTAGTAAGTAACTTCTTTGAGATGTGGGAAGTTGGATATCACCGTGTCCTCTCAGCTTTCTCTCTGAGAGAGGGGACTCTTCCCTTTTTGGTTTCTGGAGAGCATTTGAGGGGACTCTTCCCTTTTTGGTTTCTGGAGAGCATTTCCTGGGTGATGTTCAGCCATTCAGAGATTATTTTTTTTTCCTTTGTGGAGAAATAGGTTTGTAGTGCTGGTTATCTTCATTTATGGACTGGATTTTCAGAATGTAGAATTGACTTCATTGAGGTTTGTGATGGTGTAGTAGTTTTTGGGGGGAGGGTTGGCGGTTTTTTTTAATTACAGAAGCAAATAGAAATATTCAAACTGGATCATGCTAATTAGTGAAACTAATTACGTTTTCCCAATTACCTATTTTGTAATGAAAAATCATTTGCTCAGGATGTAAAACAGGAGGAAGGAGATTGCTGTGACAATTAGCAGTAATTAATGAGAAGCTTTGAATTGCATGGTGTTAACCTCAACATCTATTAGCAGGCAAGGCTTGGATTTGCCTGCTGAGGGGTGTGGGTACACAAAAACTCCAAAGGGGAACAAAGAAATGTGGGAAAATAGCAACAAATTAAGATGAACTATTCTTTAGTAAGTGTTAGAAATAGTTGTGTGCACCTGCTACAGATTCATGTCTATCACCATACTTGCAACAAGTACAATGATACTGAGAAGTGTTTTAATTAAAAGGAATTTTTGACACTTTAGGGCTTGAATAAATGCATGGTCACTGCAGCAGCTTGTAAGATGTTACTTATTTTCTACAAAAGCCTGTTATAATTCAGAATTTATTCTTATTTCACACTGGAATGAAAGTAAATAGTTGGAAAGTTTTATGAAAGGGAGCCATACAAAAAAAAAAAAGGCAATTTTTTAGATCAGTAAGATCAAGTTTTGTTAAAGAAAGGTCTTTGGAAAGAAAGGTTCTACTCTGCCCTGAGACACACAGACACATATATATTTATAGAATGGAGTTCAACTGTATTCAGAACAAAAACCAAAAATCATAAAATTTGGCTGAGAATTTCTTCAGCAAGGATGCATTTCAAAAGATGTTCCCATTTAGCTTAAATAGCAATGAATGGGGATGCTAGGACAAGCTCATACAATTGCTTTTTTGCAGCTTCTCCTCACACTGCTTGTCACCCATGTCCACAGCACGTGTGAAACTTGCATGACAGAGCCTGATAATAGTGCAACAGAGAGCATGGATGACATCTTGCCCCATGCCATCAATCAGGAGTTTGCCTTTACCAGTGGAGAGATCAGAATGTAACTGATGTATTTCAGATTGGTCCATAAAATGCTTCAAAGTGTTTTGAGTAATTTGAGATCCCATGTGGCCAGTAGATAATATTTAAATTTAGGAATGTTTTCCTTTTGGAGACAGTTAGTTTTGAAGTTGTGAGCCACACGAGCAGCTCCTTCCTTAGAAGTGACATGTGGAAGAGCTGAGAAACAGATCTATCTTCTGCACTGCTGCTTCTCTGTAATTGCTTCTTAAGAGCAACTTGTCCTGGATGTGATTTCTGCAGCAACGTGGGAGGAAGTCACATTTAACCCACTGAAAGAGGAGATGCTGCTTTCAATTCTCCTCTTGCCCTTGCTTTCTCTCCTGATTTATGGATTAATTGTGTATTTGCTCTCGACACAACTCTGCGTTGTCTCTGCTGTGGTGGCTGGGATGATATCTCCCATTCTGAGGCTGCTCGGTGTTAGAGTTGCACCACCTCTAATTGAACAGCTGATGATTGATAATTGAATAGAAGAATAGGCTAAAAAGCCTGGCTTGTTTAGCTGAGGAAAATGAAGGCTGAAAGAGGTCATGACTGATTCCAAAGGTGATAAACACACCCAGCAAACCATTTAAGCTAAAGGACAGTGCTGGAACAAGTACAAATCGGCAATAAAGTGCCCATGAATATTCTGAGACCAGAAATGAGCTTTCTAGCAATAAGAAGGGTAAGAGAGGGGACTACCTCCTCCATAGGAGTGATGGACTGAAGACAATCTGGTGGCAGAGCTGTGGGAGAAGTGCTTCCCAAGCACCATGTTGGTGCTCCAGCATCCTGGTGAACCAGGCCACCATGAGATCAATACTCTTGGTGGATGTATACTAGCGGGCATGGATCCCTTGGTGTTGCACCCATGTTTGTAGTACCTTTTGCTGTGGATCAGAGGAATCAATCTGTTTTGGTTTTCATGTGTTTAAAAGGGAAGGCCACAAAAGATGAAAATATCTTGAGGCAACAGACAGCAAAGAAACTAATTTTAGCATCTTCCCTCTCTTTTCTGTCACTGTCAGACTCTTTGGATCCCAGGCTGAATGTGACAAACCAAGGGGTAGGAAGCTGAGTCCTTGTAAGATTGAGATATTTGACATTGAGAGCCGGTGGGGTAGAATAAATGTGGAGACCCTTTGTCTCAAGGAATTTCATTCCTGAACATCGTGTTGTTTTACTCCTATGATGTACGACCCATTTCACTATATTCTCTGCTGAGTTGGGGAAATAATCTGAGAGAGGTGCTTTGTGTGAGGGTCTGGCATTTTGTCTCAAGCTGTGATGCCAGAGTTTTGTGCTTGATGGTGCTCAGTCCTTGGTGTAATAATTCTGCTTTCAAGACCTGGCGTTTTCAAAAACATTTGTTAGCCTCATTTTTCTTCCACTGACCTGAGCAGTAAACCCCAAGAGCGAAGTTAGCCAAGGTGGCTTGCTTTTGAGAAGCCTTTTCCACGCCTAAGGGCTCTGCATCAGGCCTTGCTTTGCCTTTGGGTACGCCTGAATTGCTCTCTGTGTCGTGAATTGCTTTCTGTCACTGCTTTTAAAGAAGTTTGTTACTGGAGTTTGAAAAGTGCTTCACAGTATTTAATCTAATCAGTGAAAACTTCCTCATCCCATTATTTGGGCAATTTTGGGGGAGGAGTGGTTGTTTTCGTTTGGGTTCTATGATTTACACTTTATTTTTACGGCATGTTTGTTCAGGAGGAGGATTTTTCATTACTTTCCTTTGTAGTGATTGTTTTGTACTTTCTTGGGACAAAATCGGCTCTTTTGAAGGTCCGTATGCTTACGTGCAAAATATTGGCAGATCTCTGAGTCTGAGGAATGCAGTGGAAACCATAGTGCATCCTGTGCTTTGATTTCTGCAGATCTCTGTGTGTTGGTCATGGTTATGAAGCAGAATTTCTCGTTCCTCGCTCTTGTCCAATGTTAGCTTCTACAATTATTTTTCAATTAATATTAAGTTTATCAATATCCACCATGAGCCGATTCAGTTCTATTCTGCAATGGGTTAAATTAGCCCCAGATTAGGGCTTTAAATGTTATGAGCAATGTTACTGACAGTTCCTAATGAAACTAGAAAAATGGCAAAACTTGAAAGCAATTGAAAGTTTTCTATTTTGGTGGTTGAGCTTTGAGGTAACTGTGTGTCTTTCTGGAGTCCTACCATGGGCAGGAAAGATGCTCAGCATCTTAAGGAGCCAGGCCACTGGTAAAAAAAGAAGTAAAAGATATCCATGTATGTATAATAAGTCCTTGGTAATAGTTTCTCCAGAGAACAGTAGGACAAGAGTTATCTTTGTCAGTTATATGCTCTATTTGGTTCTTTGCACCGGTGTGTTTAACTCGCTAAGAATAAAATTGTTTTATTCACACGACTAGAATTGGATTTAAGTGGCAAATCACTCAGCAACAAGCACGAAGATTTTACAGTCTGGTCTTTGGTTTCCATGTAAGAACTGAAATGTGCTACCAGCGATAATCGGTGTCACCCTCCTTAGGACGTTTGTCAGCAGAGTTCACGCTGCAGCTCAACTAGTTGGAATCAGATTTTATGTGTAGTTTGTAGATTGGAATTGGAGAGGAAGAGGAGAGGAATAATCAGGAGTTGCATGGATGTCATCTGAGCTGGTTTGCATCTCCAGGAACATGATGTGAAAACAACCATGCTGCTAAAATCAAAGAAAATTTACTAAATCCTCGTTTTCTGTTGTTTTGTGAAGGGTTTCATGGAGGTTTATCATTGTGTTTAGTTGTTTTGCTGTTGTTGTTCTGGGTAGTCCAGGTTAATTTGTCTCAGCTCCTTTTCCTATTTATATTTATGGTTGCTTCTCTTCTGAGTGCTAATTTGCAAGATTACATCTTGTTTAAATTTCCCCATTGTATGTGTGTCTTTAGCTTGTTTTTCTGCATGCTGTTTTCAGGGGAAGTGGAAGGGGAAAAGAGGAAAAAATAGTCCTGCGTCATTGAAAATGATACAAGCTCTCAGCATTGTGATGTCCACTCCGTATCATCGAGTGGCTCTTTTGTGCTGGGAGAAACACAGCTTTCCAAAACCACTATCCCTTCATGGAGTTAATACTTTTAATTTTGCTGGGGTTTGTTCCTCCCTCCTCTCCCATGTTTTTCTTCCCCAGAAATATGTCAACTTGCAAACTCTGGCAAAAGTGTGATTATGCTCTCGGAACCTGTGACTTGAACTCCTCCCAGACAGAGACTTTTTAAGGAAATCTCATGGTATTCAACAGTGTGGGGGTTTTTTTGTGCAGCAAATTGTGTGCACCAGGCTGGCAAAGCAGCGCTTTAAGGTATTTTGGTTTTTTCCTCTTTTACCCCTGGCCCCATGACACTCCTGCATTTTAGGGCGCATCTTCTTCATTTTATTCAACTCATGGGGTCTGTCACTGGTGATGAGAACAGGATTCTGGGGTTTCTGCATTTAAACATGGGCAGCTTGGCCACCTCTTCTGCAATAAGAAGCTGGAAAATGACATTTATCTCATAGCTGGTGCAGCGTAGCTGCTTTTGGCTTTCTCAGGCAGCCTCCAGGTTGGCCGTCAGGGCTGTCAGAACACCTACAACCCCTTTCTTTGGTGTGCTTTTTCCCCCAGGAAATAAGTTATGACAAATCTATAAGCATCTATTCTTTCCATCGCCATCACACGTTGCTCTGATTGTTGTATAAACACCGCTTCTCAGGATGCACCAGCATCACAGGCTTCCTAATTTGTTGCATTTGGTTTTTTTTTTTTTTTTTTTAAATATTCTGTATGGGGATGTTAAATAGTAAGCAGATGTCCATCAGAAAACATGCTTTATAGGCACTCTTTTGTTTGACAGAACTTTGAAGAGTGGATATGTATTTCCAAGCAGCTTTTATTTTTTAATCTATTTTAACAAATGGGAAGCAAAAAAAAAAAAAAAGAAAAAAAAATCTCCCCAAAATTCTATAATTATAATTTATATTGCAAAGGAAATTAGGCAGTTGTTCCTAACCACTTATTCAGCTTAGAGTGTAATATAGATGTGCAGTCACCCTCCCAACTCCTCTAGGTACATGCAGAGATGTGGGTACACACTCCAGGTGAACAGCAAGTGTGTCACCGCTCCCGGGCTCCCTAAAATGGTGGAGCTGTTACCCCAAATAAAATCCTGGATTTTTCTCCTCAGGTGAGCTTTTGGTCACTGATTTCAGTGGAAGGACCATGTCCTTCTAGTTTGGCTCAAGTCCAACGGAGTCCCCTGGATTTTGCCGGGAACAGGGAGCGCTGCAGTTATTTGAACCAAAGCCTCCTTTACTCAGGCATCTGATTTTGGCTGAAACTTCGTGTGTATTTTAATGAACTCTAAACTAAATTTGCCAAGTGACTTTCTAACCTCGAAAACTATTTTTGCCACTTCTACTTTTAGTAAATAATGCCGTAGAAAAGCTGCCCTAAAGCAGGGAGGAATTGCAGAGGGGACCTCCTATCTCAATATATTTCCTCAGTGAAAGCTTTATGTGGCACCTTTGGAATCAACAGGAGATTTGTCGTTGATTTCAGGAAGAATACCTTGCTTTAAAAGAAGAATCGGGCAAATCCTCTCCTCTCCAGGATATTTGATACGTGGCGCAGGATGCGCAGTTTTCTCCGGTGCTTCCCAAGTTTGTAATTTGTATTTCACCTTAATGCCACTTTGTGAATTTATTGACAGCCAGAAGCACTCCATCAGCGTTAGAGAGTTCTGCCTACATTTTGGTGGTTATAACCCTCTTTTAAAGGAGCATTTAGTTATTTTTACTTAGGCGGGTCGGTACCAGCCTGCCACTGGAGGAAAGGCATATTTTTAAGAGACTAGGAGAATACATCAAAACTCTGCTAGCACTTTCATGGATGGGGGGATATTTGGTTAAATAGATGTTTATCTGGGAAAGTCATCATCTGGCTAGCAGCACACTGAATGTTTCTAAGCAGCTAACTTATGTATACTAAACAAATTTGGTTTGGCTGCAGCTTGAGCTACCCTGTGGAAATTCTCAACATACATTTGTTTGATTGAGCTGTCATTTTCAGTTGATCTGCTGATGATCTGTGTCACTTTGTTTAAATGTCCTGGTGTGGGTTTTTTTTTTTTATACAGTGCAAACCCAGTCCGCTTTCTGTGATGGATTAAATTGAGGTGAAATTCGAGAGTTACTCCTGTTTTCGATTTCTGTGCTCTGAGACAGGTGGGCTGGAATGACAAAGAACTTCACACACAAACACATTAAAACCAAAATGGAGTGGATGCCCTTATGATTTAAAACATCCGTAGATGTGTCAACTACCAAATGCTCCCGTTCAAAGCAGTTGCTGGGATTTGCACTTTAAACAACAAATGGTATTTATTTGGTCTATCCTGTTCAGCTAAAATACCTGGATAGAAACGATGTCGAGCTCTTTTTCTCCTGCAAAATTCCCTGTGGGTGTGTAAGTGCTGCTGGTTTGGCCTCTGGCGAGAGAAGACAAGGTTAACCCCGAGATGAAGTCCCTGGTGAGCAGCAGGGAATGGAAACGGGTTCTCCTGCATGGTGGGGAGTCTGTCTGCCCAGTCTGGGAACTGGGCAGCATCTCTGGTGGTCTTGGCCCTGGAGATGTGCTTTGTGCAGGCACTTTCTAATAGACCAAATCTCCTTTCAGCCAGCAGCACTTGTTTCAAGGGTTTTATGTGTTTTGGGAAGCATAGCTCAAGTTTTGGGATATTGGATGTGCTCCCTTGAGGTTGGTATGTGTGAGATCCTGCTGATGTTGGAGAAGAGTGGCAATGGCTCCGGTGGGGAAAGTGGGATAGGGTGGTGGTGAGGAGGGGTACAGCCAGCCTTGAGCACGGTACCTGGGAGAGGAATCCCATAGCCAGGCTTGGCCAGTAACCCCTCTTCCTCCAGCTAATGTTTCCTTTGCCCTGGTCCAGAGCCTTCTCTAAAAGGTAGCTATTCCCTGCACCCAATGTGAGCTCTCGTGCAAGGTTCACCAGATTTCAGTCTGTGCTTCAGAGCTCTTTGGATGCTCTCTTTGCTGATCTCCAGCTTTTCCCATGTGGGTTGTGGTCCCTACTCAACCCACCAATGTTCTGCAGAGCAGCCGGACTGCGATTCTGTGGGGAAGGAATGAGGGATTCCGAGTCCAGACAACTTGTCCGTTTTCTAACCTTGCTACTGATTTAGCTTGTGACTGTGGGTCAGTCATGTTCACCCACCTGGCTGCAGTCTGCCCACAGGTGAGGTGGAGGCACAGTTGTGGACTGAGCCCCTCTTTCAACACTTCCTCATGATAGTACTTATATATTTATTTATTTTTTCATCTGACATGCTTGGAGTTGCTGAGTTAAGGTTCAGAGGAGTGTGGAGAAGGTCAGCTACAAACCAGTTTGGTGTCTGCTTTGCTTTGAAAAATGTTCTGGGATGAGTTGCTTTTATTTGACTTCAGCTTCTAATGAGCTTACCAGGGAAAGTTTAAAATACAGCTTGTTGCTTCCGCTTCCTCACTCGGAAAATCTCTTCCGTGAGCAGCAATTCCATCGCTACTGCTTGAGCAAGTGCAGCCCACGCTGCTCCTGCCTTGCTCTGCTCTCCTGGTACAGACACCGGTGCTATGGTGAAGGGTATCTGAGAAAAGAGTTCTTTCGTGACCACTTCTGGCCTTGGGAAGTGTAACAGCCTAACTTGAAGATTTCTGGAGCGTTTTTGGCTGGAAAAAAGGAATTCAAGTCATTCTCGGAACAATGTTGGGAAAAGCCACATTGTTTTCCTCATACTAAAAAAAAAATAAATACTCAAGCCATTTTTGCTCAGGGACTCCATCGCTTCCATGATTTAGGATGTGTCTCTGTATATATATAAAATATTACATTACATATACATTTTGTATATATACATTCTTGTCATTATAAACAGTACTTAAATCCATTTCCATAAACATAAATAGATACATAGTTAAGTACTCTATAACAGAAGATTAGTCTGTAGTGACATAATAAGTAGAATTAAAGTATATAACAACCGCATGTTAGTTGGAGCTTGCAGGGTCCTCTGTGATCCTTTGGGGCAGAGAATGCTGCCTGGGCCGAGGTCTCTAATGGCATGGCATCCAATTACACCAAGGCTGAATTTGTTCCATTAAGTGCTATGTATTTATTTAAGCTGTCATATATCAGCCTGCACATGAAAACAATAGAACTCGTGAAGATTGCCAGTTTGGGGGAAAAAAAAAAAAGATTATTTTTCAAATTTGCTTCCAAGTTATTGGGATGAACCAGAAGCTTTCAGAGTGCTGATTTATTGCTCTCTGCTAGCAGCTCACCAGGACCCCTCTGCTTCTCCAAGATCAACAGCTTCATAGAAAGCGATACAAGGTGTATGGAACAAAGGGTGGAATAAATTACATTAGCAGTTAACTTTCTTTACAGTTAATATATATCAATAAATATCTACAAAATGTTTGAGGCTTTGACCAGGAAGCCATGTAAAATAAACTGTACTCCTACTTTTTTTCTTTTTTTCTTTCTTTCTTTCTTTCCTTCTTTTTTTTTTTTTTTTTTTTAAAGTCAAGGTAACACTAACTGATGTTAACTGTTTCACAGCAGGGGTCTCGTTCTGGTTTCACACTGGTGTCACTGTTGATTTTGGAGGGGGGATGTGATCAGAATAAGGACTGTCACTCCTCCCGCCTTACAACAGCCTACTGGTGCTAGGAGAACACTTAGCATTTCCATACTGTCCTGCTTTGCATTTTCAAAGCACTGGGGAGAGATGAGCTATTCTCCATGGGGCTCATCTGAGGCAAATGAGATAATATGATCCCGTGGAAGAAATGGGAAACTCTGGAGGGAATGGGAGAATTTGTTACTGGATATTTTTTTGTGAAATCAACTGAGTGTGTGCAGAGTCAGAGCTCCTCGTTCCCAGTATAAGCCAAGGTTCTAGGGTTTGCTAGACCAGGGAGATGAGAGCCCAGGAGGTCTTTCCTTTTAGTTCCTGTGTGCGCTGCAATATTGTGGTATTTTTTTAACTGGCTAGTCTTGGAAAAGCTCTGGTGTCTGCTGGTCAAAAACTCCCCAATGGTTTCTGTGTCTGTAATATCTCTGTCCATGAAGCTGTGGCTTTTGTGGAGGTCCCTGAATACATGGGGCAGGGGCACCAATGGCAGTGGGGCTCCTGGTCCCCAGGAGCTGCAGGAGAAAGGTTTTCCCTGAGAGAACGGCAATACAGATGAATGAAACCAATTTTGCTCATTTTCCTCCAAAGAAAGAGAGAGGAAAAGGAGGTGGATGGAGAGAGGTGTTACTCTGCATCCAAGTGAAGGGTATTTTTTGGCTGAGGTTGCAAATACTTGTTAAAGAGGGAGCAGGCACCTCCCGGTGTCGGCTGTGGACCAGCAGCAGGGGAGAGAAGCAAGAGTGGAAAACTCTCAGATAGTGTTGAAAACCTCAAAGCAGTCAGCCCACAGAGAGCTTACCCTTCAGAGACGTGCTGGGTTGAAAATACAGCCAGGCAAACACTCCCAGAGAGGTTTCTAAATTGCAGGAGGAACAATTTTATAGCAAAAAGGTGGCAACATCCTGGATTTGCCTAATTTCGGCAAACACTTTTCCATTTGAAACAAGTCTCCTGACTGCTCAGCAGAACTCTCAGAGCTGTAATACTTGGAGTTTGTATTTTTTTTTAACTCCTCTGAATGTTTTCCTTTTCCATGATTAGTTTTTTTTTTTGGTAACAACATAGAAAAGAAAATGAAGCCGTTCTGAGAAAAAAGCAGGAAGAGAAAGAAATGGTGAGAAAATGAAGGGTTTTCAGGGGAAAAGCTAATCTCTGGTTTTTTTTTCCAAACACCTTCCCAAAGCAGAGGATGCAGACAGGGCACAGGGAGGGAGCTGTGGTGGCTGGCGGTGAGGCAACGCAGCATCCTTCAGCCGGGCTGAAGGAGTGCACAAAGCACTGTGGTGATGGAAGTGCCGGGCCCTCGTTTGGGTGGTTTGGTTGCCAAAATCCTAGCACTTCGCCCCCGGCCTCTTATATAAAGGCCAAGGAAAATAATTGCTACAAATCATTATAGCTCATCACGCTTTCATGTCTACTGCGCTTTCTAGAAAAAATAAACTTTCTTAGAAAGGCCATGGAGAATTGTAAATGTACTTAACGGGTGCCGTTTTCTTTTGCCTCCGTCCTTGTTTGAAGTCATCCTGTCATGGGCTGTGGGGCTTGTTGTAGGGGCAGCAAGCAGCTTTTTTCCTGGCTGTGCTTGGATGCCTGCAATAAATGCTATCAGTTTCACTGACACACTTACCCGCATCACCACTGAAATTATCATTTCATTAAAGTCACTGGCAAAAGTCCCACTGACTTTAAGATGTCCCATAAATCCCAACATTCCGGGGACAGCCCCGCCTTCTGAAATGTGCTGGGAAACACAATTATATTTTGTTGATCGTAAATATTTTGTTGGTATTGAAAATGAAGGTGAGATTATTTAAAAAGTACAACTGAGATGGGTAGAATTTGGTTTGTCAGAACAAGCTGCAGAAGGGGTTGGAGGAACAGGAAGTTTCTGGAGCAAAGGAGATCAGTGGGATCAGCGGATGTGACATAGGTAGATCAGAATGCTTTCTTGCTGGTAAAATGAAACAAGAGAAGATTCTTGTGTGTTGTGTTGAGTGAGATTCTGATGAGAAGACCTTGTCAAAGCTATATGTGCCAGCCAAAGACCTAGTTTTCATTGGAGAGAAATGGGGACAAATTATCATCCATGTCTTGGAATAATCCCACCCAAAACAACGCTGTCACATAGGAATAAAATTGTTCCTCCATATGATCAGATAAAATTCTACCAAAGGGGTATTTTATAAAAAAAAGTGATGACTTTACTCATCCAAATGTGTTGGATACAAACATATACTGATGACCTACAGAATGTTGCAGAATGCATCCTCACATATGAGATGAAGTATAGTTGCTCTTAAGATTCATGATTTTCCAATCAGCTAAGTACGTCCTGCTTGTTACAGGGTGACCTTGCGGAGATATAACTACAGCACATGCTGCTGAGAAGTCACTTGCAGGAAAAATTGTGGCCTTGTATCTCCTCAGAAACAAATGCTGGAAGCCAGTCTTGCCAGACCTTGAGTTTTTGAAGTGGACAGTATTGTAGGATTAATTATATGATACTTTTCCTGATTAGTGTATTTGTTATGAGTACTTCTGTTAGCATTTCAAGGACTTAACTACAGTGTATCACAGTGTCACTCAAATGTAATTAAGGCGCTCTCTCTGTAATTACATAATTAAAAAGCTGTCTTGCTGCTGGTACTATCCCTTCCATCTCTTCCCTATGGCAGTTCAGTTTTCCAGAGGCAACATGCCGAAACTCGAGCCCTCCCTGAAATACTTGGGTATAGCATGTGAATGGATACATCATTGATACCCTGCCATGTCCATTGGGACTTCTCTGATAATCCCTCAGCTTTTGCTTTTTCATCCCTAGCTGCCTCCACCTCACTGGCCTGTGTCCCATACTCTCCCCAAGTAGAGTGCACGCAAGGCATCCTTCTTGGATTCAGGCAGGGCAGGTCCCCTCCCCAGTTGTTTCCCCAGGGCCTTATTGCTGTGATGGTGTTATTATACAGGCACAAGAGAGGGGATGGAGTGGCTGAGCCTTCACCATTTTTTTTTTAAATCTATTCATGCTTAGAGTAAGAATTGCTCAGATTCCCAAAGCAGAGGCACTGCTGTTTGTAGGCTGGTGCTGCAGTGGCTGCTGGCAGGAAGGGGTTAAATTCTTTTTTATTTGTAGTGCACTTTTGGAACAAAACTTCATGACCTGGCTTTTTTTTTCCTTTTTTTTTTTTTTTCCCACCCCAAGTGATTACACTTTGTTGCATTATAAGGGAGTGAAGGCATTTGTGTCTCAGGACCGTACTCTACCAGATACTGACATGTTCAACGTCTCCTGTGGCTTACCAAGCACATCAGGGATGTGGACCTCCCTCTGTTTTCTCATTATGCCAAATAATGAAATGTGGAAATAATTCTAATCCTTTCTTCTGGTTGTGCTGTACCTCTGAAAATATGATAAACTCAATCCAATTAAAAGTCATTACCTCTACAAGGCTCAGTCTCTATCTATAACCTTTGTTTTATAATTCACTCTGTTATCTGTCTTCATTATAATTTGGTAGAATAGTCATCTTTTATTACTGCTTTCTGTTAGAAAGAGGCATGTGATTTCCAGTGCTACTTTGTGACATGTCTCAGTTTAAAACAGTAAAGGTCTGCTAATGAGCAAAAAGAAGTTGGGTTACACTGATTTATTACATCAAGATAAAGTTTCATTTGCCTTGATTATAATACTGTAGGTTTAAGTAATTGTTTTGATTTTAAAATATTATTTACAGCAATATTTTTTTTCACCATGTCTGGGACTGTTAAAGTGTGTTACCTTTTCTATCTTACTCCACCTGTTAGAGATTTAGTTAAATTTTGGTCCTGGTCAGCACTTTCTATATGTAAGTGGCTGATCTCACTAATTCATACTTAACCTCCCCATCCTTAGTTTTTTCCTAAGCAGGTTGGCTTCTTGTGCCATGTCAGTGTGAGAATATATGTCATGTTTACCATAACAGCAATTGAACAATGACCAAAAGCTGGTTCTTCTAACCCATTTTCCTCCCTTAGCAGTGTCCAGTACTCGGGGCTCAAAAATTTTTGAGGCAGATTATTTCTTCCCTTGGGTCTACTCCATGGGAAGAGTCACAAAGGATGTTGGCGAGTATGTGTTAGCTGCTGCAGCTCCGCTCAGTTGAAGCATTTTACTAAGATAGAAATTAAAGCTATTAGTTAAGAGTTTCAGCATCCTTTGGGCTGCCTCCCAGCCAGTACGGATCTCTACCTGGCTCTTCACTCGCTGCAAATCTGGCCCTCAGTATATCAAAGCCTACAGCTGGCGTCTCCCTCCTCTCCTACCCCCTGCTCTGTGTAACCCAGAAAAGATTTTGAAAGTCAAATATATATTTATTCCATTGAAGAAACTTTATCAACCAGCACCAAAGTTTATTGGCACTAGCTAGTGATATAATGGGTAGTTTAAACCCTGCTAACTGCGAATAATTTTTCAGCGGTGTTTATGATTGCAGTAGACTCTTAACAGACCAGAAGTACAGATAACATAAATATTTCTACCAGAGATGATTGTACTGGAACTATAAATAAAATTAGACTTGTAAATAAATTCAGTGTATGCCAGCCAACATTTATAATTCTTTGTTGCTGTATGTAATACAGTAATTTATATGGAAAGTGCACAGGAGCACAGGCAGCCAAATTTTGCTTTTCAGTTACGCAGGTGCAACTTCCCCTGCCATCAAGGAGAGTGGCTTCCGTGCAAATGAAAGTAGAATTTGACCCATAGTCTCTCAGTGCTGGACCCTAATTAAAAGCCAGCGTCTGGTCCGCATCAGATGCTTTTGACTGTGTTACTCAATTAGACATGAATGACACTAGACAGAGCACCAAACGCTACTAGTTATTGTAGGGGCTGATAGTGAGAATTGCCAGAGCCCACAGGCAGGTCCCAACGCACTCACTATATTATGGCTTCGCTGGTCTAGTACCAACGCTTGGCAATGCTGAAATTATCCCGTCTCAAAGACCTTGATGTTCTAAAGTGTGTGTCACTTTGCTTCTTGATTGCCTATGGACAGGTTTCTTCCAGACGCTCGATGCTCGGTGCCACCCTGCCCTCAGGATTTCACTTCAGCTCCCAGTGTGAGCCTCTTGTTTCAGGGTCATTTTTTTATGCAGGCACAATAATTTAAGAAGCAAAAGCTGCTTTCCATGCAAGGGAGGTTTTTAATCTGTGTTGTAAATTATCTGCATTGTTGTTCATGACGTGAATCTTGGAATGAGGCACAGACAGGAGCTACTGGCAGAACTGAGCCCTTTGCACGGGGTGCTCCAGCGGTGATCCAAACCGAGCTCCCTTTTCACACAGACACTTTCACACAGTGGCACCATGAAAAGTTGGTGATTTCTGTACTTTAGCTTCAAAGCATGCTCTGCTTGGGCTGCCTTTTTTCGCCTGCTTTTGTCTGCGCAGCTTTTCCTACAACTCCCTCTTCTGCCGGCGCCACAGAAGGGTTTGCTCGGTGCAGGGAGGCTTTGCCC
Source organism: Nycticryphes semicollaris (assembly GCA_013400055.1). Classification (NCBI taxonomy): domain Eukaryota; kingdom Metazoa; phylum Chordata; class Aves; order Charadriiformes; family Rostratulidae; genus Nycticryphes; species Nycticryphes semicollaris. Next base: position 173,200 of record VXBJ01002281.1, read on the forward strand.
TTTATAATCTGCAGGATTACGAGCACGGAGGGAAAGCTGAAATCTGGGCACCACGTTTCCCTCTCATTTTCTTGCATTAGCATCAGCTTGAAAAAATCCAAGTGACTTTGGCTAACTCCAGGACAGACACTGATCTCATTTATTCCTTGGTGGAAGTCTAAAGTAATTACTTTGGATTTAAGAGTTGTATAAGAGAAATCGGGATCATGGAATTGTCAGAGTTGGAAGGGACCTCAAGAGTCATCTAGTCCAACTCCCCTGCTAAAGCAGGATTGCCTAGAGCACATCACTCAGCGCTGCATCCAGGTGGGGCTTGAAGTGTACTTCACTATCTCCCCAGGCAGCCTGTTTCAGGTCTCTTGTCACCCTCACTGGAAAGAAGTTTTTCCTCATATTCGAATGGAACTTCCAGCTTGTGCCTGTTGCCCCTCATCCTGTCACTGGGAACCACTGTAAAGAGTCCGTCTCCATCCTCCTTCAATGCACCCTTCAGATACTGACAAACATTAATAAGGTGTCCCTTATTAATCTGGCCTTCGAGGCCACTGAACAATTGCTTTGGTCCCCCTTGCTCTTGTGTGGTCCATGAGTGTGTTTTTCAGGGTTGGACCTTTTGAGTGTGTTCACAACAGCTTTGGTTTCCCATATTTGTGTTAGAATCAAGTAATATGATATACAAAATACCCAGGCATCTGAAGACTAATGTTTGTGAAAGTATTTTTCCCTGGTAATTGAAGCAATGATTTAAAACCGCTTCAAGCGCCATGTTTATCTCTACACCGGCTTGTAATCTCTTTTGTTGTACAACCAGACTTTCTCCTTGTAAACTAGTTTTTCTCTCCCCTGTTAGTTTTATGATTTTTACCTAACTGGGAATTAATAGCTCTATTCTGTTTAGAATCTTATCTCATTTGATTAGGTTTGTCTGATGCTTTTCACAATGGGGTCCCACCTGGGGCCCCAAGACTGTGTTACAATACAAATAATAATAAATAATTGTCATTAGGTCCGGCTCCACAGAACAGTTCTGTGAGTAGGGAGCGGCACAAACCAGTTTCAGGTATGGTAACTGATAAAATGTTCAGGTAGAGTAAATGTAGCTCTTGGCTAGAGTCCTGAATGAGCCTGGAGATAGTAACCCAATCTCTGCGTGTTTCTAAAGCTAAGGATCCTTCTCTGCTTCTCCTCTAGAGGACGTTAAAGTGACTCCCTCTGAGCCAACCTGGTGTGGGACTGTCAGGTGGCTCCCATTTACTTCACCACTGGCTATATGTGCTCCTTTTGAAGCTAATGGGTTTTCTTCTCTTAATTTTCTGCCTTTCCTGACCTCCTGTGTTCTAGACTGATGTGGATGTATTTTGTAATCAATCAGTCCCTGCCTGTAACAGTTTTTTTTTTTCTTTAATACTTGTTCAAACAGAAATTCAGATAAAGGTGTCCCATTTGTATGCAACAGGAAATGCCTGTCTCCTTTTCAGATATCCCTGCAAATACTCCGTGCTGATTTCCTCAGCGTTGAATAGAAATGCGAGGTCAGACAAATATAAATGTTCTCTGGGCTCTTTCAAGGATCTGATTCAGGGCTTTGTGGTACATTCAGGTCCACCCTCACCTTACATGGAATCACCCGATCCTACTATGTTCCCTCAAAGCCTTCATTATCGCATCCTTGTCAAAAGCTCGTATGAGGCATGGTCAACAGAGCTAGTGGAGCTCAAATCTCCTGACATATGATGGACTTCTTCCATCAAACCCCATGAGGTCATTCTGATGTCTAGTCTTTCCTACCTTTGAGAAGCTGCCGGCACGAACCTGTGTGTATCTTCTTGTTGCAAAGAGCCAATTCCACATTTATCTCAGTTCTTTATCCTGTGCAGAGGGTGATGACTGTAGAAACAATTCTGAAGTAGGCTCTTCAGATGCTTTTGCTTCCAGCCTACCTCTTTCATCCAGAGTTATCAGCCATCCAGCTTATGATTAAGTCACTGATGTCCACAGGTGTGAGTGCAAGTGCAGAGAACAGGGTTTATGTGCTAGAGTGTTTATCAGTCAGCCACTTTGGGAATATACAACCTCAGGCACAAATTTGCCTGAAGAAAGGGAGAATGGGTCCATTTCCATTTGTTAGGGGTGGCTTTGGGTCTGGAGATCTGAATGCAGACTTGATCCTTGGAGGACTTTGTGTGAGTTTTGAATTGAAGAACACCCTGAGACGCTGTGTGACAAGCTATCATGTCCCCTTGATGTGAGATGCCATCGTGTGCTATTTTGACTGCAGAAAAGTGGAGTTTCATTGATGGTGTGGCCCAGGGTGCTTTTGAAAACAACAAGTCTCTGCCTCACTAGCAATTGCAGTCAGTGGAACGTGGTTTGGGCTGCGTTCAGCAACCTCTGCCTCCCTCAGTCTTTAGCGCCTCCTACATAATTGCTCTTGGAGAGGAAGAGTGTGCTGAACTGCTAAGAAACATCTGAATGGAAGGAAGTCCTCTCCTCCTCTCAGACCTGCACAGAAGCCCTCTCGGTCTCAAAATGACCCCAAGACCCCGGAGTTACAGCGGTAGCTTTGGCACGTCGCTCTCCTGTCCTCATCAGGCACATCCCCAGCATGCAGCCACGTGGATTCTTTCCTGCTGGCATGCAAGGTTGTGTCAAAAGTGCAAATGCAGGTGTCCACCCTGGTCTTTTAGTAGCAATTAACCTTTCCCCCTCGGTTTCCTTTGAAGCTTGCTCATGTTTTTATTGCAAAATAGCGGTGAAGAATTTTATGGAGGCTAATATCTGAGCTTCCACATTACCTAATCTCATCTGTCCCCTTATCAGAGGCCTTGATTTTGTTTCATCCCATTTCTAGCAGGGATAATTACTGGACTTTAAAGAAGCCATCTTGAATTTCAAAACTGCAATGCTATCTGCGTGAATGATTTGCAGCTCACTGGGAAAACGATGCTTAACAACACAGTCCCTGGGTCTAATTATAACTGCACGAAAGTTTTCTATCAGTCAATATCCCACGGTTTTGCTAGAAGTCCCTCTGATCCATGTGGGTGTAAATTTTAAGGGGAATAGTCCCACACCCTTTGAAAATGAAGACCAGACCCTGGTTCATGTACATTGATTTTAATATAGCTCCTTCTATAATTAATTTCACAAATATGTCTTAATGGTCTTCCTGTCTCTTGGTCAGTCGTAATTCAACTTTGTGTTTATTTTGAGGTTTTAAAATATATTTTTGCTAGAATCCGTTGCTATTTCAGGCAGAATAATATTTCAGTAATCCGTTTTACCCACATTGTTAGGGCTTTGGGGCATATAGGCGTATTATATTTTCCAGAGCTTTCAAACTGAAAGCCCGTGTTTGACGACGACATTGGGTGTGGCTGCTGGAAATCAAAGGAGGCACAATAGACTCAGCAAATGGACTTGTCTCCCTGCCAGCCTTCCAGAGGCCAATTTATCAGCTGCAGGTTTGACCCTATATGGCTAAAAATGAGTTTAGGCAGAATGACTGAGATAAGTATAACCGAGGCCTTTTGAGTCTGCGAGAGAGAAATTGAACTGGACTGTCCCTGGGGGAGAAGAAACATCTGCAAAGCTCAGCGTGTGCTTGCTCAGTGTTTAAGGCTCAGCTTGTGCTGGCGCTGCTGGCGAGTGGGGCTGAGGAAGGTGGCCCTTTGGGGAAAGGCACAGAGTGGGTCATTGCTTGCTGTGACTTTAAACAATCTGGCTGAGCTGCTTTGCTGTTTGGAGGAGAGTCGAGTGTGGCACGGGGAGAGCCTTGGTTTTATTGGGGCGGTGCTTCGTGGGATGGGGACAACAGCAGTGAGCATAGGAGATGGGCTTTTTAAGGAGTTTGTGTGTCAGTCACCCCAGCTGTCATGGTAAATCCATAGGATTTAGATGCCTGAAGTTTTTTAAAGAACCCTTCCAGTGAGCCATGTGCTTATCATCATCCAGATCACTTTCCTTGTGTGATTTCTCTTCCTGCACCCCATGTGTATACATGGGTTAGGTTTTAGGGTTTTTTCCTGTTTCAAAAACAGCTGAAGTCTTTTAAGCAGGGCTGCAATCTAAACAGCTGGGGGAAGACATCTGAATGGGGGTGAGCCTGCCCTGGGTGGACACAGTATCGGAGCCTGGGGGGTGCTCAGGAGGTATGGGCCAACCTCTCTTGCCTGTCCTACCACACTGGAACAGAGCCATGTTTGGGGACAGCAGCAATGCCACGGTGTAGCAGAGATGGTTGCTAACGTGGTTTCAAGGCAGGGTGAAATGAATGGTGACATCCAGGTGGAGCTGTGTCTCCACCCTTTTCATGTCTTCTTTCCTGTTCCCCGGAGTCCTGGTTGAGTTTTGCTGTGGGCAGGAAAGTACAGGCGTGGTGCTACACACAGAGCAAGGTCTCTGCACCAGCGCTTTCACGGGCTCTTGAGCATCTTTGCCGAACTCGGCCCCGCTGAGCTATCACAGGCAGGAATTCTGAAGCACAAGCGATGGAAAATCCCTCTGTGTGTCCTTCTTGGCTAAATGGTGAAGTCAGTCAAGATTTTCTACTTCTCATAGTGACAGGTATTAGAAAAGTGACAAACTAATCAATATGGGGTTCAATCGTTAAAGTGCAAGGAGAGCCTGCCAAGCCGGAGGCCAAGGGAACGGGTAGCTGAACCTTCTTGTGACATGTATGAGGTCATAGCCAGTGCCACATGAAAGAAAGAAAAACAGTTCATGGCTGTGAATAAATTGCTCACAGATGAAGAATCCAGTTTGCCAGTCATGTGACGGGAGCAATCTATTCAAATGATTTGTTATGTCCCAGTGTTTGTCTTAGGCAGGACCAGAAGCATGAAAGTACAGATATAAAACTGTGAGATAATATGTAACAAAGATGTGGGAGATAATGGGCTATGACCAGTTTCCAGTGGAAAAGGCATACGGTGCTAATCTACCATGGCTAGTTTCTTAAATGAGCAAGAAATTGAAAGAACATTTTAAAGTTTCCTGTTTCTTCACTGAAACGGAGTCATTCTGAACGCCAAGCCCGGCATAACACTTTAATTTCTGGGCCAAGCATATTATGCAAATGTCCTCATGCTCCCATCTTAAATACCCGACCTCTCAGCTTCATTGAGAATAGTATTCTTGCCGCTTGTTTGGGTTAGGATTAAGTGGAATGAGTTCCGGTGTGTAGGAAAAAGACGGTAACATCAATAAAGTTAAATGAATGTAAATAATTAAGAAGCTTTTTGGTTAGTTTGTCTTTTTGCTCCTCTTGCATGTATTATTGGGTTGAGTACTGTATTGCTGGTGCAGCTAAAGCCCCTGCTGAAGTCAGTCAGAGTTTTTTGACTTAAAAGGAATTTACAATCAGCCTTACATTTTGAGCTGTCAAGAATAGTGAGTTTTTCTTCTCTCTCTTTTTTTCCCCCTCTTTTTGTTTGCTGGCTAAGTCCCAGAGATGAAGGTTGGTGGGTTTTTTTTTGGTTTTTTTTTTTTTTTAATGTTTTTTGGTTTTGCCCCAGGTTTTTTTTTTTTTTGTAACTGTAAGAGGAGAAGGTTCATGTTCTCTATAAGGTGCTGCTTAGATCCTGAACTTACTTGAGACTGTTGCATTTCTTGGAGGTCAATGGTAAGACACTGATTTACATCAGCTGAAGTTCTTGCCAAGAGTTGTGTGGTAGGCTGGATCCTTTCCTCCAAAGACTAATTGGAGACCATCAAACTTAATTTTGGCTACTTTAGGTTCAATCTGTCTCTCTGAAAGACCAGTAAAGCTTTCCTGCTTTTCACTTCACTTAGATTTCAGTTGTAACGTATAATGCTGGCTTTCAATTGTAATTTCAAAGAGTATGCAATGCAAAGCGCTATATCCGGACCAGATTGGACAATAGGGTGTGCCTGCATATACATCTGTATGTAATTCCCTCGCTTGTGTTCCATGATGTAAACCACTTTTGATGTCAGGAATATTAAGAGACAGTGTGTACCCCCAGGCCTATGAAAGGGAAAAGGTTTGGCTCCTTCCAGGGTGAGGCTCTGCTGCAGGACTAGTGATTGATGAAGGTGCTTCCTGTCTACCAAACTGTCCCCTCCATTTCATGTCCAGGCTGAAAAGGTTTCATATGCAAAATCTGTCAGGATATTTAAAATCCTACTGTTTGGCTTTATTTTCCAGGTGATGAATGTTTGTATGAAAGCTTTCCTGAACTTCCTTTGGAGGAAGTGCCAGAAGCTGATGGAGAGGCTGCAAACGTCCAGTGTCCAACATCCGTCAGCATTCAAGAGCCGTCTTCTCCAGCAACCTCCAACGAAGCTTTCACACCAAAGGACAGCCCTCCTTACAAGGCTCCAATATACATTCCTGATGACATTCCCATTCCTTCAGAGTTTGAGCTCCGAGAATCCAACATTCCTGGAGCAGGATTAGGGATATGGACCAAAAGGAAGATTGAAGCAGGGGAAAAGTTTGGCCCTTTTGTAGGAGAGCAGCGGCCACACCTTAAAGATCCCAGTTACGGTTGGGAGGTAAGGCACTTTACATACTTTCGCTCTGTTGAACTCTCTTGTGTGTCTATAAACACAGAAATATTTGCAGAATTTGAGTCCTATCCTGCAGCAGCCAGGGGATATTTTTGTGCACTGACACTGCTTCGTGGCCTTTTGGGGCTTTCTGGATTTGAAGAAAAAAAAAAAAAGTGAAAATTAAAAAAGATAAAATGAAAAAGGCAGGAATTATTATTGGGGTTTTGTGCATAAAATCTGTCTGCGTGGATATTGGCAGGTGATGCCTCTTTTAGGGGAATACAGGAAGAAGTTGCAGCGTTGGAGCATTTCTGTACCATTTTTAATTTGCTCTTTTCCAGTCCTGTGGTACGTCTGTGGGCAAAGGATTTGCAAATAATGTCTCACTATCTATTTGAAAAGACGCTGGTTTTTGCATCACCACTTTCTGTCAACAATGGTTAGAATAGCCCTAAAATTTAGTCTTGTGTGGCTGAAGTGCTATTGCAGAACCTTGTGTTACTCAAGGACGTCGAAAGCTGGGGGCTTCCTCCTTCCTTTTAACTTAATGGGAAATTTGCCATTTGTTGGGTAGAATTCTGTTTGGATGCTGGTGTCAAACCTAGCACACGTGGGGATGACGTGGCTCACGTTACTTCTGCAGACACTCTGAGAAATGTTGCTTTCCTTGAAGGAGAGGTCAAGGCCTCCTTTGGCAAGTACCGCAGTTGCCTCTTGCTTTCCCAGCCTTTCGTGGGCACCGTGTTTTCCTGGCTGTGATATCGCCGTGGAGCTGGCTGAGTTGCAGGTCCATGGTCGGGTCAGGGTTCTAGACCTCAAGTGGTGCATGTTGCCAGTTGTGTTATGGTGCCCCAAACGTTCTTGCCTGGTTTTATTCATAGTTTTAACAATGTGCTGCAGAAACAGAGTGCAATCTCAGCTTTCCATCTGTTCATTTCCTCTGGTTTCTGATAAGGGGAGAAGTGCAGAGTTTGTGTGACTCTCCAGGGGCACGACTGACCTCTGGAGAGTTGGGAGGTTCATTTTCCCAGGAAAAATGGAGTTTTGACGTGGAGCAGAGCCTCGCAGATATGGTGGAAAATAGAGGTTTGAATTGCACTTAACTGACCATAAATATGCTCTGAGTTCATTCCAAACTTTCTGTCCAGTTGTTTAAACTTTGGTGAGACCTGTGACAATGTGACAGAGTAGTGTCAGGAGAAATTACAGGCTTGGCAGCCCTCTATCTGGTTAACAGACCTTGATGAAATATAATTAGTGGTGAGAAAACTGTATTATTTGAAAAAGGCACCAGGAAGCCATAAAATCTGACTTTCAACCACACCACAATTAAGCTCAGATATTGATAACAGAAATTGGAACAAAATTGCTGAGACATGGCTGTACTTACAAGCTTAATGTGTAATAAAATCAGTGTATTTTAGACCGGATCCCCAGGTGGTGTAGTGCACGATAACCCCACTAAAATCAAGGGAAGCCCTACCTTGATTTTCACACCTTTAGATGACGATAACTTTCTGCAATATAAGAGACTAGTTTTCCTGGTTCACATACTTAGGATCTTGGAGTCTACGAAATCCAGACAAGAAATGCATATCTTGATAGTGCTGGAAGGCCCAGCTGGCTGATTGAATCCCTTTCAAGCTGCAGGACTCATGCCATTTGAATAGTGTTATGTATTTGGGACAGCTGGGGAGAAGCTATTGAAAAGTGTTGGAGCAAAATCACACAAAATCAACAGTTGAGTCCCTCTGCAATTTGGCCACTCACCCAGAGAAGTACTCTGCAGTGCTCAGGGGAGCTTGAAACAGAATACTTTTCCAACAAGTGGCTTGAGTAAGTTTGTTGTAATTGAAGGGGGATAAAGAAATGCCAGTTACCAGAGTTTTACACAATGAGTAAAATGGCATGTTGTGAAGATTAAGGCTAAAGAACAGATGTGAAGGGACCTGGTAGTTCTGGAGAAGACCTGCCCAGTCCAGATGCCCGTCATCACACTGCTCTGGAAACCACCACTACCTTGGACCTGTGCTTTGGAATAAAAAAGGGGAAAAAAGCAGTTGTTACTGGTGTGTGGGCTCATACAGCATCAAAGTTAGCATGGGAAGGTGCGGGAAAGCTGTTGTTTATTGAGGTTTAAGTACCATCTTGGGAATTTAAGCTTTTCTGGTGTTGGTATTTCTGCTTGAATGGACACTGTTGTGAAACAGGGCATTTGTCCTCCCAGGTGCCAATAAGTCGAGGTGCCAACAAACGAGGAATTCAGTCTGCTGTTGCTGATACCAAGGTGAAATTTCATTATTATATTTTAAATGGAGGAAGGATGGAACCAGAGTTTCTGTACAGTGCTGTGGATTTAAGTGACTTTGTAGTATGAGAGGCTTTAGAATCTACCTTTTCGCAACGGTACTTGCTCGTTGAGTGAAGTTCACTAATGTAGAAATTATCAGAATATTCTCTTAATGTTTGATTATATGTAATTCCTAGAATAGCTCGTGGTGCTAGAGAGGTCAGCTGTGTCTGGTGGCTTCCAAAAGCGAGATGTCTCAACCCTCTCAAACTGCTTGCTGGTCCCACAGGTCAAATAAAGCATTTAGCTGTGTCCTGGCTTACTTGTTTCTTCATCTCACATGTGTGTTGCTCAGGGAGACGCATAGTGGGGTTGTGGCATTGCTAATGCTTGTGTATTTATTTAATTCTCTTGAACAGACTCCCCTGTGGCTAAAGAGAGGATGATCAAGTTATTGTAAAATTCAGTCTTTCAATTTTATCTGCGTTTTTCTGAGTTTAAGGTGAAACACTGAACGTACAATGATGTCTGACTTGAAAAGATGATGAAAGAAGAATCTCTTTTCAAGAAAATAATTAGAGTAAACTTATTAAAATATGTTTTGGAAGGAAAGCTGAGCATCTTCCTCAGCTGTTTTCTGATGCTGGATATATCGTTGATTTTTTGCTATGAAAGATTTGCTCCTTTTTTGCAATTGTGTAGAATTGCTAGATAGTCTAGAGTCTTAAAGTAGAAAGCTTAAAAAAACCCCAAGCAACACAATCCAAACAACTCCCTCCCCCTACATGCACATTACAGGGAAGAGTTTATAGCTGCGCACAAATTTGGAGTGTAAATACATTTCTGGAAAGGACATTTTTATTCCCTTGCAAAAGGTTGTCATAGTTTTGGCTATTTACAGCTGTGGGATACTTCTGACTTCCAGTTTTTGTGACTGATGTCCATCTGAGTTGATACTAGGATTAGCCTGTAGTGGTTGGGAGAGAAGTGGAAGCTGGAGGAACCACTGCTGTTAAATTTTGCAGCCAGGCAGTTAATGATAAAGAAAAATTTGATGCAGAAAGGCTGAAGAATTTCATGGGGCCTGTTCTTATGTCTGCCTATAGCAAAACTCCCTATAGCATCAACGCAGAGTTTTGTCAGGGCAAGTACAACAAAACAATGTCCATTGTGTCCATTTATATACCTCAGCCATAAAACACACTCTGGGACAAAGAGAATTTGTTGTGATATAGTTGTGCTTGGGTCATGATTAGAGTGCTGTAGACCAGTATAAATGAAAAGCCATAAATTTGAATTTTATCTCGTTTTGTGGGTCTAGAGCTGAGCATTATCTAATCAGGTATTGGTTAGCTAAAGTACAAATCGAACAGGGGGTCACTGGACAAGGGGAAAGGTCGAGCTTTTTTGCAGTTTGTCACCCAGGTTTTAGTATTTGCCGGCAGCCCGAACATCCGAGGGGGTCGGGAGGCTGTTGCTCAGTGGTTGTTTGAAAAGGGAAAATTGACTGCTGCTTAATCAACAAAGAAAACAAGCTTTTAAGGGATGGCAGTAATTTTTTTTTTAATTTTTTTTTTTTTTTTAGCAAAAGGAAGGGAACACAAATTTAGTGACTTCATCATGGTTCATGCCCTGCTATGAAAAACAACTGGGAGAGTATTTCAAAGAAAGCCTTTGACTAGGTCACCGAAGCACATGCACCTATCTTCAACCAGCTTTTTCTGGAGTACCTCAAATATTCAAATTCAGCTTTTACTACTATAGCAAACTTGCTCTCATTCATAGATGCAATTTCTTCACAACTTTTTTTTTTATCCTAAACTTTTATTTTTTTACTCAGAAGGTAAAAACAGGAGCAATAAACTCTAATATATCAAACTTGTCACAGAAGTAAAAAATATTTTGGTGCTATATAAAGCAGCATATAATCTGTTTATAGGGCAGAGTATATTTTCTTGACATGACAGTGAGGCTGAAAAACATCTTGGATGTGGCAGAGCATGCTTGATGTTGTTACTTATAAATGGAAATTAGGAGGCTGTTTGCCTATTTTTTTACCTCTCTTCTAAAGTTTTTTTTAATGTGCAGCTTTGGGGAAAGCTGGACAACCTTAAAATTGCTTTGGAGTAATCTGTTATCTATAGAGACTGGAACAGTCACAATTTTAATTTTCTTATTCTGCACTCTATGGCTTTCTTTTGCAGTTTTTTTAAATTTAAATTTAGGTTTATTTGAGATTCTGGGTTCTAGGTGTAACATCTATGTTTGTGAAAATTAAATAATAAGTTACAAACTGTAAAAGTACGGGCTTTTAGAGTTGGAATGTAATGCATCTGCTCCCAAATCTAGACAATAGCTTGGTCTTCTTGCTCTTAGCATCCCAAAACTTCCACTGTAACCAAAAGGAGTTACTGGCTGATTCTGATCTATGTATTGATATTATCCCACATTTTTTGGGTCCTCCTTTAGAAAACCTGTTGTCAGAATGTTCAAAGCAGGATCTGTCTCTTTTTATAAAAAAGAACAAACAGTAGGATCTTCTAAATAACTGGGCATGGGATGCACACATCTTAAGGCTTGTATTAGGCTATTCTTAATAAACAACGCAGGAGCTGAGGGAAATAACTCCTTGTAGTCAGTGAAATCACACTGGGAGAGAGCAGCAGAGTGTCCTTTGAAAAAAGGAAAAATGAAAGGAATGAAGACTTCATCACTTCTGAATATTTTACCTTGGCATATTGAATTTTTTCTACTGTTAAATAAAAAAAAAAACCCTGCCCTTAAATTTCTACTTAATTTTCCATTTTTAAATTTTCACACTGTGCTAACTTACAGATGCAATCTTGACCTTTTTTTGATTTGTCTTTGAGGGCATTAACATGTAAAGCAACTCCACACTCAACAAGGTGCTTGGAAAATGGGAAGATTCCTTGCCTACATTTTCTCCTTGTGTATGGTTTTCAGCAGTATAAGGACTCTCAGATCCTTTGCAAAATTATTATTGAAGAAAAACCAGGAATAGGAATATGGGTTATTCTGTTATTTGAAATGAAAAAGGAATAATTTGTTGGAGGGATGGGGATGCTTTTTGATCAATACAAGACCATATCTGGTTTTGCAGATAGCATGTTCTTCCCCAGGTCAACGGATCATCCGCTTCTGGCAGCTGTGGGTGAGGGTGACATCCTTACCTTTCCTGAAAGACGTAGGTGACGTTTTATCCCATTTGGAGCTCAGCTTTGCAAGGCATAGAGCACTCTGGCTGAGATCCAGCAAAGCACTTAGGCAGGGGCTTATCATCAACAGCATTACCCAGGTGTTTGAGTTAAGCATGTGCTTAGCTGCTGTGTTGGGCTTCCCGTTGGGGACAGAGTGTTCATTGCCACATAGGATGGAGTTCTTACTGTATATCTTGCCTGGGGTGAGTATGCATGAGGATGCTTAAGAGAACCCCTTGAAAGTTGCAGACAAAAAAGACACTACTTATGGTGCTGCTAATGGTACCAGTCTGAATTCTTCTGTTGTTTGCAGCTTTGTCGTGTGCTCAGGCTGTGACTAGGTCAGATGGTACCTCAGCAGTAGGAGTCCTGTAGCAAGGTAGGCAGATACTTCACAAGCAAAGTGTGGCTCTAAGAGGCGATGGCAGTGGTATACCCTAACCAGCTGTTAATACCAGCTTTCTCCCTGCTCAGAGGACAGACAGTCTATAATGACAAATGGGCAAACATCAGGTCCTCAAATAGCAAGATATGAGCAGGTGGACTTGTCATTCAGTTTGAATCCAATATACTTGACAACAAAAGGGAGTTGCTAGTCCTTTGGGTTATTTAACATGGGTGGAAGAGGGTTAGGACACGCAGGCAACACACACAGGAGTCTACTGGTGTCTTTCTCCCACTGTTCCTTACTTCCACTCTTCAATCCTCCTAATTTTCTGATCACCCTGATTAATCAGAATCTCCCATCATGAGGATGGTGGGACGTTGTGTCCTGTATTTTGGACAAAGATCGCAACCTTCACCTTCTCAGACAAAGCTGCTGCTCACTGGAAGGGGAGCAGGAACAAAACCTGCAGAGCTCCCTCTTTGGCTCTACAATGGAGCCATTCCCACAAAACATTCTAAACCGCATTGATAAGGTAGCTGAGAGGCTTTAGCCGCTGCCAAAAGGGAGGTGCTGCTCTCCCCTGTCCTGAGCTGGCTCTGGCACCAGGGCTGCTGCTCACGGGGCTGATAAGTCGATGAGCCGACCCAAAACCAATGTGACAACAGCATCAGCCGGTGCTGGAGCCTGAGCAGGTGCTGGTGTGGCATGGCTGTGAAAGCCCACACAAAAAAGGCGAGGCAGCCCCTTTATCTCAGACCTGAAATAGTTTCTCTAGAATTGACTGTTTCTCCACCCCTGGTGGATACTCCACCCTGTCCTTGACCTTGAGGGCAGGAAATCACCTGTTTCACGGCACTGTCTAAAGCCACAGAAACCTCTCTGTAGGTCTGGATATGTATATCCTATAAAGCCATCGAGGTTTTAATTTAATCAGGAGGAGCATTAACTCCTGAGGGAAGCAGAGTGAAACCGCAAGGGTCAAGTGGACTTAAAAGTAGGAGAGGGAGAAGGAAGTTTTGTTACCTTCTCCAGAGCAGAACTGGGGGGATGTTTCAGGAATTTGTATTCCCCTTCAAAATAAGGTGGTTATTATTTACTCAAACGTGACCTAGGTAGGTTTTATTTGAGTTCAGGTAATAGCACTGAATAAACTGAGAGAAAAACTGACATTGGAGTGTGAGATTATCAAAATGTGAAGAAAATTAATTGTGAGATACAAAACTCTAAATTGAATTTAGCTATTAAGAAAGACAACAGCAGAAAGAAAAATAAAGAAGATAGTAGTAAGAGAATAATAATTGCATTTAATAGAACTGACAATCATAATTCTTCCCATTAAATAAATATGTTATAAAAAATTTATTATGAAATGCCACATTATGCAAGTCAGGATTCAAAGATGAGTTCTTTGCATTAAGTACAGTAGATGCCATTAAGGAAAACAGTCAATATGTCACTAAGCCACGGCCTGTAAAATTAAATTGATTTGGTAAATGTAAGTAAGATAGATCTGTTTGCTTTCATCATCAATTTTGAGTGGGTGAACAGGTGATGTCACCAACCTGGGAGCGATAAAGATGCAGGACCATCTGGAAAGCTTTGTGATGGATGGGCAACTGCTTTTGGATAGTGACAGTGCTGTGGTACTTTGTCACTTGGGATGCAGTACTTAATAACTTTTCAATACCATCATAATAAATTTCACTGCCTTATTAATATAGAAATGGTGAGTTATTACTGTGATGGCTATTGTAAATAACAGGAGATGCAGCTGTCAAAAGCTGATTGTTTGGGCATGTTTCTTTAAGCAACACAGTTGACTTGGGATAATCAACGTATGTCTATACCAGCAGAGTTTATTGCTCTTGTCAAGAGAAAAAGCTGCATTATTCAAAAATTATATGAAGTCCATAATAAACAAGTTTAATATATTATCAGACTTTTCCTATAAGTTTCCTAACTCAGAACAATAAATCACTTTTAATAATGCCTTTCCGTGTACAATAATATCCTTATGCTGTAATAATGTCCTTTCCTAACTATTCACCGAACAGAGAATTTCTGAAAAAACAGAAAGGTATCTCTCACTCATCAGAACACTTACAAAATTAAATCTCCCTATTTCATTAAAAGGCTACTTTTGATATAAAGCTGATGGGGTCTAGCTGTGTCTTTTCTTTTTTATTTTAATTGAACAGACATAGTTAAAAGTAATCTATGACAAAGAAATACAGACAAAATTATAACCATGTGTCCCTAAATACTGGCAGGAAAGAGCATCTGTGGGTGTTTTATGAAAGCCCAGGACTGCTCCATGACATTGTTGCTAATGTCATCGGGCTGAGGGCTGGAGAGAAACAAAATGCATAGATAGTTGTTAGCAGAAGATGAATTACCTGATCAATCATTTAGCACCATTCAGAGTACTATACCATTGTTCCCTGGGAAGATAATTAAATCAACAATGTCTTTCTTATTTGTGTAAAGAGGCACAAACTTGTAAAGAATATCCAAAGCTCCTCAAACATATTATTTCTGGATTATTTTTTTTTAAAGCCCTACTGACTTTGCCTTTCAGGCTCTAGCTTTGTCCCTCTTTTCAATTAAATGTCTCTCCACCATTTCTATGACTGCTGAAAAGAGAGCCAGCAGTCTATTAACAGGCAATAAAGTTCAGGAAGCCTAAGACTAGTTTCTTGGGTCAGAGGTGAAAATTGCACACTAAATGAAACAAAGGTGTGTCTTGATGGCTCAACAAGCAGCGGAGAAAGGAGCGTACATGTGGGCAGGAGGAGACAGTCATCATTAAACAGAAGCAAATGAAGACAGGAGTTCGTGTACGGCAAAACGCTTATTAACCCAAATGAACACATGCACTTCAGAGGATGTAGCACTGAGGTTTGGCGTTCAAACCGCCGCATGATTTAATGGTACCATTGAAATCTGGGCGTTTGGTCTAATAAAGGCATTGCTAAACTTTAAAAGCAAAACAAAACGCCTCACTCCTGCTTGCTAGAGCCTGCAGATTGCTATGTGTTCATCAGAATGGTAAAAAAACATACCTATTTGGAAGTAAAGAATAGAAAAACAATACTTGGCTAATGGGGAATTTCCACCCTAGAGAGTATTGATATGACATTTTATTGATGTGACAGCCCTCGTGTTTCCTGGCTGAACAGTAGGTGGCACACGCAGGAGTGAAGACATTGGTTGTCATAATCCAGCCTGATTTATGTGATTGCATTAACTTTGGTGCTTACAATAAACACTCATTTGGAAAAAAAACCCCAACAAATGTTAAGTAGCTCTTCCTTTTAAAGTGCAGTCCTAGCAGTTAGTGTGGAAAGATATAAAAGATCCCACAAAAGGCATAACATTTCATCGGGTGAAGCCTACAGTGCAAAGGGGCTCTTGTGTGTAGTGGGTTTCCCAAAGTATTGTTCTTAGTCTTAACTTGATGAAGTGTATTGGCAACACGCACAGGCCAGGCTTTGGGTTCACTCTAACAGTTTTCACATGCCATGTTGGAGACCTGGTGCGTGGCTGCTCAGGGGATCTGGGAAGAACTTTCAGTGTCTTCCTATCTTCTTGAAATGGTCTCAAGTGAAGAGTGGGCTTTCTAAAAGCATAATGATGACTATCTATATATTTTAGTCAAGACTAAGTCTGAATATTCACGTTTTCTAAGGGATTTGCAGTCACAGTTGCTTCTGTTGCTTGCAGCAGTAGGTATTTCAAAACCATGGCAGTAATACTGATTTTGTGCAAAAGTGTAAATCTCTCCTCTCCTGGATGTGAAAAATGGAAGCTTGGGTATGGAAAAGCCCTTGCATTACTGCATTTGCAGAAAGCATTCTTTAAAGTCAAATTTTAAGAAGTCATCTAGTGATAACCTCTGTACAAGCCAAAAGTTGCCTGGGAATATGGAGAAAGTAAATTTTCTTGTTTGTGTTAACTGGATGTCTACCTATTTTGAATGTTCAAATGCACCTAAATGAGCAGTTAATGAGAGAAACCAGTTTTTCTGTCTTCCTTGAATGCTAAACCCAGAAACGATCCTACCAAACCCTCTGTGTTTGCAGAGGAAGATGGTGGTGATGTCCAGTATGGAAAGGGAGAGCTGCAATGTGCCTTGGAAATATGCCTTCTTTTTCACACAGAGGACAACAATTTACGATTTGCCCCTAGTTAGGAATATGAGAAGAGGCCTTTATTTCTTATTTGTCTGAAGGTCTGTGGCCTCAAAGTGTGTTTCCCTCTGCCAGCTGGCCACAGGCAGTACACCTCTCTTTTCTTCCTTCATCGCTCTTCTCCTCTTCCTTCCACAGCTAGTGCTACTGTCTTCCACATCATCCCAAAACCTTGCAGCCAGCTAGGATCCTTGTTC
Organism: Nycticryphes semicollaris; assembly: GCA_013400055.1. NCBI lineage: Eukaryota > Metazoa > Chordata > Aves > Charadriiformes > Rostratulidae > Nycticryphes > Nycticryphes semicollaris. The sequence continues at coordinate 189,999 of VXBJ01002281.1, forward strand.
AGTCTCATGAAAAACCTTCTGTCCAGCCTCTTCTGCATTCTTTGCTGATCCTGCCCATCTCTGCCCCTTGTGTCTGGCCCTCATCTTCCTTGCTTTATTTTTCATCAGGTCGCTGCTTTCATCTTGACCACCAGCACTGCCCATGTACAGCTTCACCTCTCTCAGAGACACAATCTGCCCATACTTTCCTCCATACTCTTTTTTCTGCTTGAAACGTCACCACTTTTGCTCTCGGCAAAGAAGTTCAACCCCTACCAGTATGGGGGTCTTCTATTCCCTTTCAAAAGTTGGTCTTTCTCAGATCATCTCCCAGATTTGATGTCTAGTGTTGCAGGGAAAAAAGGCAACATCTCAGCTTCTGTCCTCAAAGCCTCTCACTCATGCAAGCAAAGCTGAATAAAACATTTGTTTTAGGCAGAAATAATGATGTCCTGTTTTCACACTAGTTTAAATAATTATTTGAAAATGACAACTTTAACAGAAGCTGCCGTGTGTAGAAAGAAACCCTCGTGGTAGGGATTCAGCTTAGTACATGTGACTTCTTTGGCATTTACATTTAAATACTGTTGTGCTTCTGGAGCATTTTTAAGACTCGACTATCTGCTCCCACCACCCGTGACACCAAAGCACAAAGAGGAAAAGTCTAGTTTTCAGCCCCAACATCTCTGAATAAAATGTAGCTGATTGCAACAGTATTGTTCCAGGTGTGATTTTTTTAGTGGGTTTGAGTTTGAATGGGTTTAGAATAGGTGCCTGTGCAGCTTTTGTCCCCATGCTAATGCCCCCGCAGCAGTGGGAGTCGGGAGGAGTGAAATGATGACCTGAAATAGCAGACGGCTCCAAACAGAGCTGGATTAATGTGGAATGGGGCCCTTGTCCCATCCAGCCAGAAAACCTCCAGCCAGCTTGGGGGGCACCCGTGCCTTACCCCCATCTGTGTTTCCCCCCAAACCCTCACGATCAAACCTACCACCACCGAGCCCTGGGTTCTTCCACAGCACAGAAATTCCCCAGTGGGTCTCAAACCTGCGTGCCAGGATGAACATTAAACGGTGGAGGGATTAAAACCCAATTTTCTTGACTCTGATGGGGTTTGTGTAATTTAATTTTTATTTTTTTTTTAAATGTGCGACAAACATATTTGAAGTGCTTGGAAAATTCGGCAGTAGAATTCCCCCTCCTGTGATATTGCCAGGCTTGCTCTGTAGTGCTGAAGAAGAAGAAGGAGGAGGAGAAAAAAAAAAAAAAAGCCTTAGTGTTGGGAATTATAAATAATTTGATGCAACAGGTTTAAGTTACCATTTTTGTGGTGAAAAGAAAAGCTTAGCATGATCCAGATTTTCCTTGGTTTCCTCCCATTCTGCTGAGAAGCAGAGGTATTCACATTTCTTTGTCTAACAGTTTTATAATGTCTTAAGAGATTAACAGTGAGCATGAATGAGGGGCTGAGGATTAGACGACAAAAAGCCCGGGCCGTCCACTACCTTGTTTGCACATTTTACATTTTTCAGCATTGCCGAGTGAGTATAGAAACTAAGGAAAGATAATAAGGACCAGAGTCCCAAAAGTGTTTAGTGATTCAAAAAAATTCAGATGCCATGTCAGAACTGACAGAATGATGGAGCATTATGTGGCAGGACCCACTTTTTTGTCTTAGGGTAAGCTCTCGCCCTGAGTGAATGCAGATGTTATCGCAGGATCCCAGACAGACAGTCAGTGAAATGTGACAAGCTGTCAGCAAAGTTACACTACGTTGAGTTTGCTAAAATATCCCAAAGCTTTATATGAGGCTTTTTTTTTTTTCTCTTTTTTTTATAAAAAACTCTTAGTTCAATCAATTTGGGGGGGTAGGAGAAGAAAAAGGAGGGGAAAAAACCAAATAGTTACAGTAACCTTTCCACTTGTGAATCCTTTGAATGGTTCAGAAATGGCTGTAAATGATTTTTTGGGGTTTTTTTGTTGTGGTTTTTTTGTTTGTTTGTTTTTTTAAGAGTGGGGGAAAATTATCAATTGAAATATTTGGAAGGTTGCGTTGGCATCGGTAAAATTTCTGAAAGCAAAGCGCGGGCACGGTAAGGCTGTTAACCACATGTCATAGCGTGTCAGTCATTCCCCAAACGATTTGGGTATTTACCCCTGTGAAATGCTTAGTCAAATCAGCAATAGCAGCCAGCAAAAGTGAATCCTACCAGTGCTCAGATTGCTCTTTAGCAGAGTACCAGCTTCAAAATAGGGGGAGTTTATAAGCAATTATTATATTTTCCTTTACTGTTTGTTTGGGGGGGGGGGGGGGGGGTGTTGGGGGGTTTTGGAGATTTTTATTTGGTTGGTTGTTTTAGGTTTTGGGGTCTTTTTTTTTAAAGTTCAAATAAATGCATACATGCTGGTAAAATTGCAAACTGAATGGCAAAAGGGTTGTAAAGTGACCCGGTTAAAACATGCTCAGAAAATAAAAATATGTGTCTAGACAAATTGATGCAAATGAGCTGAATTCAGATGCTCTGAAGTCATAGCGAGGCTCAGAAAGTGACTTTTGTTTTGAATTTTTGGGTATGGGAGAGATATTTGATTTGTAAATATTGTAACAAGAGATAAGCTTTTAAAACTTTGGAGTAGAAAAAGAAGGGCCCCGTCCTGCATAATCTTAAAATAGTCTCGAGGAATCTGCAGTGAAGTTATGTTAGTTCTGTGCCAATACACTTTTAGGACTGTGCTCAGTATTTCCTTGTTTTAATACTTAATTACTTAAAAATATAAATATAGGCTGTGAAATTTAAATATTTTTGTGCATATGACTGATTTTCACTTTAAATAAGACTGTGTCATGTTCAAGTTTTTTCGTAATTAGAGAACAGGGAGCTGAAAATACTGATGTTTTCAATTTATTTCACAAGTTTATTTTAAAGGTATATTATACAGGCCAAGTAGATTTTGATTTGAAAACGCCGAAGTGAATTGCATATCTGCTTTGTAAGTAATTATATATATCATTCACAGGAACCTCTTTAATAGTCTGCGTTCTTGTCTTATTACTGTTAGCTTAAACCTAAATTTAATGAGAAGGCTGCTTATAGTGGCACAAACTAATATATTTTGCTAGAATAGGAGTTGCAGCACATTCATTCTCTTCCAAGCAGAGAAGAACAATGCACGTGATTTATAATCAATTTAGGTCTCCTTTTGAATAAGATGATCTTACGTTGTTTGTTTCCATACTGAAAATATTAATTTACTTCTAGAAGCAGGGGAAGCAGGGAGGGGAAAAGTACCCAGCTGCAATTTAGAGTAATTTGTGTTATAACAAAATGTATTGCCAGACAACGCAACAACCTTCCCTGATTCTGAAAAATGGGACGCAAAGACTCTTTGGAGATAACATCTTGCACAGTGTTTTTGCCAAAAAATAAAAAAAAACCTCCAAAGTAAACAATCCCACTAAATTATGCATATGAAGGAAATGATGGAGAATATGTTTAGCTGGTAATCGCACTCATGCTGAAGTTTTAAATTTCATCTGTCTGCTCAGATCTATTGTGATCCATTAAGTGGCTTCCTTTTTTTCCGACAAATTGAATGCTGCAACTGCAAGGAGCTCTTTTGTTCTTTTAATTCAGTCAGCATGGAAATGATTTTCTCATTTCAGGCCCTTTTCTGTCCTCTCTTCATTGTGTCAATAAAATAGAGTTGTGCAGAGCTGCTCTAATCAGCTTAGAGTGCTAATTCATTGCACTGGGATGCTATCTGGGTCCGGCTACAGGTGGGCACTATAAGGGGTCAGTCTCCAGGGGAGTCTAATTGTGTCTCTCTTGGGTCTTGTTTGCAGAATAACTGAAATCTCAAACCCTGGCTTAAGAAAGGAAGGGAAATGCACAAACACAGGATATTCTGTGATTCTGTGATACAGGAGCAGGCATGGCCTCTAGATGCCCCAGTCGGTCTCGAAGTTGTTTCTGTTTTGACGCTGTTTGGGGAAGGGAACGCTGCAGTTTGGTGTCAAAAGATTGATAAGAAACTTTGCAGGTTATTTTTAAAAACGAAATAAGAATTTGGTGATTTTGAGAAATAGGTGTGCAAGAGGGGGATGGACACCGTAGTGTTGGTGAGGCATTTTGGGGGAGGCTGGCCTTGAAATTTTTAAGGCTTTCAAAAGACTAACAAAAGCCAAGAAAATGCATTATTTGGGTAACAAATGCTCTTTGCATGTGCTAGTGGTTGTCTTTAGCAAGCTTTTCACCAGGGCACCAGGGTATGCTGAAGTAAAGGAGTCTGCTGGGTGCTGAGGATCCCAGGAAATCCTTGGGTAAATGAGGCAGGGAGCTCATGCAGCCCCGGTCCAATTCCAGTGCCTCAGCCTGTGGCAGCCCTCCTCCTGGCGTGGAGGGGCTGTACCAGTGCTGGGAGGCAATGCTTTCTGCTGGAGATTTTGGGTCTTGCCTTGGGTTATCTCAGAGAATTGCTTGAAAAGGATTAGGAGAGGAAGAATGCAAGGGGAATGGAAATCTCATGTTCACCTTCTGACCCAATATCATAGAAAAGAATCATAGAATTGTCTAGGTTGGAAGGGACCTTTCAGACCATCAAGTCCAGCCATTAACCTAACACTGCCAAAACCACCATGTCCCTCAGCACCACATCTACCCGTCTTTTAAATATCTTCAGGGATGGTGATTCAACAACTTCCCTTGGCAGCCTGTTCTCAATGTTTGATTACCCTTTCAGTGAAGAATTTTTTCCTAATATTGCATAGTTTGGCTCCACAACTGTCCCTGACACGAGATGAGCAGACAGCAGGCTTTGCTGTTTTGTTTTGCTTTAGTTGTTTTCTTAATAGACAAACTTATGTTTGCCACCAACCACAAAACAGTACTAAGAAAAGAGTTGGTGTTGGGGGGGCGGTAGAACTACTGGTGATGTCTTCTGTCTCATGCCACCTTGTCCCATCACAGGGTGTTGGAAGCACCTGCCCTGGGGTATGTCCTTGCCTCTGCCAGTCCTGCACCCCTGAGGCAGCCCTGGCAAATCTTTCATCAGAGACTGAGCAGCAAGAGCCCAGATTTCCCAGACAGATGCGATAGATGCTGCCAAATTGCTTCCTGATGTAATGCTAGCAACTCTCATGATGTTACAGCTCTCACAAGTCTGCTCCCAGCACTCGCTGTGCAAGCCAGCATAGATAGGCATAGACCAAGCAAATAATGGGGCTTCTACCCAAAATTTCTCAGCATGTTAAAGATGGCAGAGCAGCCCTGGCACACCTCCTCGCCAGGAAGAAAGGGCACAGATTACTGCAGAGCAGCCAGTGACTCTGTGGGGAAACTAAAAAACAATAGTGAAAATGGTAAAGAATATTGAGCAAATCGTAAATTTCCTAAACATGGAAAACTTTATTTGGACAGCATTTTGTTTTTAAATTAGCATGAAGGCTTTTCCCAGAGAATGCATTTCTCATGCCCACAATTGCTCATGCAAAAACTGAGCACTTTTTGGAATTACTTTTAAAATCTCAGTCCTGAGGAAAATATATCGCTCCTTCCCAGCCTCTTTTACCCTCAAGCGATTGAGGTTCCCACTTGCTTATGTGCAGGAGAAGTGGAGGGGGCAGGGGAAGCTCCTCTCCTGGAGCACAGGGGATTTGGGGAATAAGGATGTGACAAAGTCTCCCAAAAGCTAGTGCCTTTTCCGCAGACAATCCAGACAGGATTTCAGGGCAAGGCAGGCTCTGCGGGGCATCAAAGCCTCATCCTTAGCTACTTCTATGGCTGCGGTCCTCTTTCACTCCAAAGTGAGCCAGACTGAATTTGGGCAGGACTGTTCCCCATGGATGGATTTTTCTACAGGAGCTGTCAGTCCATTGTGGTTTTGTGGCACCATGAAAATTAATTAACATACCTGAAGACACCCCTGAGCAGGAAATCACAGTGCTGCTCTGTGATTCAAGGGTGAATAGGATCTCTCTATTATCAAAAACTCCATCAGGGAAGAGGAAATTAAGTTCCTAATTAGACAGTGTCCAAAGGAAGAAGTGAGGCATTGAAGAGATGAAGAAAATTGAGAGGTAGCTGATGCACGTATCAGGCTAATGATAGAAAAGGAAATAGTAGAGCTTGAAAGGTCACTGACCTTATTAGACTAGGAGAAAAGTAGTAGATCTTCAAAAGCTTTCACCTATGATAGGTTGACAATGTGTGAAGTTCTCTAGATGGTCAGAGAGGAAAGACAGCCCAGGAAGAGCATGGGAACAAATTAGGTAGATTACAGTGAACTGCATAAATGCAGCGTGAAAAGCGTTTTTAGAAAAGAGAGCAATTCAAAGTAGAAATAGCCAGAAATGTTACGTTATTTGATGAGATCTCTTTTCAGTACAAGCACAGGGTTTTCTTTCCCACTTAGTAATTTTATTTTTTTTTTACTATCAATTAAACTCAATAAAGATCCCACGCTGGGTATAACATTTCCCTAATAAAGTATTAACTTTCTGCTAAACTGAAATATTTCAGTGGTAGCCAATTCTGAATGTTAACTTCAGTGAGATGAAGATAGCACTGCTAATAATAGCTTCAACATTAGTTTTTGAATATAAGAAGCACGTTCTGCATCATCTAGTAAAAGCAGTTCCCTTCGTGGCAAGAGACTTTTACCTTGGAATACCAAACCTGGCCAGCTGCAAGACTTTTAAAGGCTGTTATAGGTTATTTTCTCAGTAGGTAAAAACTCCCCAGCTCTTTAAATGAGATATTACAAGAAACAAGTCTATAGCAAGTCAAATGAAATACCTCTAAAGCCTGCCTCCTCCCAGCCTCTCTTCCTGCAGCAGTTTTGTGCCGTGCGTGGGTGATTTCTCAGAGTCAGCAAAGCCTGATTAAAATCCTCCCTGCTGGTTCATGTACAAGCACAGGTTTGAGTTTAGAGGTAGAGTCCTTTCTCCGTCTTTCTGGTAAATGCTCACGTTTTCTTGCTCTGACTGTTGGTCGGAAAGAGGGAGGAAGGAATGCAAAGAAGAAAGAGGAAATTAAAAATACAACACTGCATGTTGTTCATGCAACTGGGCCAGTCCATTTACAATATGACATAACAGTGGTTTTTCCATCAAAATAAATGAGGACAAATTCTTTCCTAGTAAAAAATGGATGTAGCACCACCTTTCCTTTAATGCAATCAGTGATGATCCACTCCAAGAGTACCATTATAAACCCAGTATAAAGACAGGCCACAAAAAAGCTTAATTTTTTTTCTTTTTCTATCAGAAAATTTAATAGCTTTTTTTTTTTTTTAATGAATGATAAATAAGTACTATAGCATTCTGAAATTTAAAAACTCTTTGCGGACAAACACTGCCATTTCCCGAAGAAGGCACAGGATACTTTTTGAACCTACCTAGAAGAGCTAACACTTTCCCATGGTTGGAAAGAAAAAAAAAACAAAAACCAAAACGCCGTATGTTTAGCATGATTTTCTCTGCTTGTGAGCCCATCCTGAAGCAGAACCACGCTGTGGGACTCGGAAGTGCTGCTGAGCCCGTTGGCAGAAGAGCAGCCCATGCCTCAGCCCCTAGGAGGGCTCCCGCAGAAAGGCATTACGGGTGCTAAAGTTCCTGGAGATGGAGCAGGGCTGCCATCCCCGATTAGATGTGGTTTGTAATAGTATCGTCCTGTTTTCACTCACCACGGTAGAACGTTTCTACTAGGCTAACAAGGCATAGGGTAATGAGAAACATGCCAAGTTTAAGGGAAAGAGGAGTCGAACCTACGTACAGGAAACAAATGTGATCAATTACCCCAAGTGTAGAGCTCACAGATACCTTATCTTAAGGCTCCTTAAAATAAGAACTTGATTGTTTCCAAATGCGTCTAAGAAGCTAGTGATGGGAATGCATTAATACAAGAGACACGCGAAATTTTATTACCTCCAAAAATTGTCATTATTACTCGCTTCTAAAGATATGGAAGAATCAACACAACTGTCTAACACATGATCACAGCAATAAATCTACGACTACCTATGCATGTGCAGGCTGTGTGTGTAGAAGCAGCCTTTTAGCATTATATTATTACAGCCGTCTAAACAATATTTCAAAAAGCCACTAATATTTATCGCAATATAGAAATCCTCTTTTGCAGTTTATTTGCATTTCATTGGGCTTTTTTGTTAGCTTTGGACTTGTTTCCTTTCTTCAAAAGCAGTATTTTAAAGCGGTTTTCCTGCTGATTATTCTCCTTGTAGGTGCAACGCTGTCTGTAGACAGCTACTGAACTTAGATTGACACTGGAAATGGAGATCGTTAGCTGAATTTTCTGACAAACAGTGTGTTTTCTGAAGATACATTAGGAGCAGGGAGAAATGTGTAATGGCAAGCTCATACTCAAGCATGGCTTTGACCTAAAGTTATGTGAGACTGCTAGGTTTTTAACGTAAATCTGCTATGTTTAGTGTGGGAATCTTGTCACGAAATTGCTACTGCCTGTTGGAATGTCACCCATGGATGAATTAGCAGGAGAAGAGAAGCCACTGTAGGACATCTAACACACTCTTCCCATGCATGCAAATCCCTTGGGCGTCTGCAGGAGTTGTGTGCAAGGTCTGCAGGACCCAAAACCTCACGACTGCATTAGAGTAATTGCCTGAGGTGAATGTGGCACTTCTCATACCTTGTGGGTGGATTTACACAGGCTGAGACTGCAACTCTGGAGCGAGGCAGAGCGGTGCCACTGGTTTTAACAGGAGAAACACCGGCCTCTTGTATTCCTACACATGATGGTATTCCTACACATGATGGTATTCCATAGGAAAGCAATTTAAAAGTTGGTCCCTTGGGACTGATGTATCAGTAGAAGGAATCAAAACGCAATGTTGGTACTTTTTGTCAGAAAAGAGTCCAGACTGGATTTCAAAGGAGTCCGTTCGCTTTGTAAACTCAAACCTGATCCACCTTTGCATAATGCAGACTGAAACGAGGGCTAGAACATTTAAATTTTGCTAGACGTCTCCTGACGTAGGTGGTGTGATGGGAAAGGGGTTGTTGCTTCATTCTGCAGCAGCAGGCTTGTTTTCTTTGAAATGTGTTTGCCTCCCTCCTGAGTTGACAAATTCAGCAGTATCTTTAACACACTATTCTATTTTGAATCATCATTTCATGTTTGAGATCACAACTAAGTTGTTATTAGCATTTGTGTCTGTTCACTAATTCCAAAGAAGGTGGTGTTTATTACAAATAGTTATTCAGGTGCAGCTTGAGCTCTTCAGACATGTTTGCTGTAGTGATGTATGGCGTGGTCGTTTCAGGGGACAGCATTAAAATGTTAAAAAAAAAGTTTCAGGCATTTAGCTGGAATTATATTCAGTACTGACCTGTTATGGTTTATTAAAGTTCTGCACTTTAGCCTGGAGACATTTGCCAGTGCAAAAGTAATGGCTGCTTTAACATCCGTGTACAGAAGTGGAATTTAAGAGATTAACTTGCATTTGACCTACTTCAGCTCTCCTGGTAATGAGGGGTGCAGGGGCACAGAATTAATTTCTCTCAATTTGTGGCTCTCAGGGGTGCTGCTAAGTTTGAGAGTGCTTGAATTTTAAGAGTCTCCTGGTGTGCTGAGAAGGTTTTGTTACTGCACAGAGTTCTGTTAGCGGCAGGGACTGAAGTGCCAGTTTTATCTATTTGATTAATAGCCTGATTGAGTTCTAGTGTATCTTTGAAAGAAAAACCCCATATTTTTCTCTCCCACTCAAACAGCACTTTTTTCCTCACACAGGCTGATCCTTCTCTCCCTCCCAGTAACAGCAGCTCGAAACAGCCAATGGACTGAGAAATGTCCGCTGGGCCTAACTTTTTTTAGTCCGCAGCTCTCAAGCTGGATTTTACCTGCCGGATCTCTCTCACCCTTGCAATAATCTGGGATTTATTCAGGATCCACTGTAGGTTTTTTTGTGTGCAATATTAATGGGCTGCTTCTACAAGGATATATCTCAGGGTTGATATTATTTGGAATGATGCGATTTTAAAAGCCAGCAAATGACTGTGCAATTATTACTCCAGTGCTGTGTCTTTACTGCAGTATTAATGCATCTGAAGAGATTTTTGACAAAGCAATTTATACTCTTGTGGAATTGGCTGTGACTACTGAATGCACAACATTCGGTTTTCTCACTGAGTTTCAAAGGTCTGCTTTAGCTCCCTATCAATACGCATCATTCCTCCTGTCCCGTCGAAAAGAACCGCTGTTCAGTGGAAGACTTCTTTGTGCAGAATCGGTACAGACATGACATTATTTATTCCCGGCTCACTGCAGTTTATCAAGGGAATAAACAGCAGGAGCAGTAATGCATGCAGGTACCACACTGTGTCAAATATGCATATTGGGGATAGGGTGATAAAGATAAAAGAATTGTAAAGTTTTATAAATAAATAAAGGACTAGATGATCTGAAAGGTTCCTTTCAACCTAGACAATTCTAATTCTAAATTTTTATTGGTTTATCACAATATCACCTAGAAATATTGGGGTTGAAAGTTTATCTTTACTAGAAAATTTTAAGTAAAAGCTACTTCTGCTCCTCTGAGATCTCCAGTTAAACCATAGCACAAAAGAGTCTGGAGGCTGCCTGTGTATATGTTACTGTTTACCAATAAGCACAGTATTGAGCATCTTCCACCCACCAGCCATAATGCATATTAACCATGACAAAATAAAACACGTATCTTTGTGTTCCATAAGAGGGATGAAGAAGCCAACAGTTGTGCCAGAACCTGTATCATGCGTGAAGCACTCCTACAGGAATGCAGTTGTATTGTGTAATGTTTACCTATCAATTTAATAGAGACTAATTGTCCTGAGGTTCTTTTCTGGAAGTTCACAAAGCCTTAACCAGGTTTCATTGTCAGCTCCTCCTTCCAAAAACCTGGGATTATGGGAAAACACAGCTTCTCTTTCGATCTGTGACCTACCGACAAAATGGTATTAGCTGCTTATTTTCAGCAAGCCTTTTACCCTCAAAGAAATGGCCTATATTTTTATTTACAGGTTACAGGTTAAGGAAATGCAGACAAATTGTTAAAATAGGGAGGTTTGATACATGGAGCTCTTCCACTGGGCTTCCTATAATGGGATACATGCAGAAGTACATCGATGTAGTTGTTTTTGACATGTAACTGCTGTCAGAAAGTCCAGGCTTTTCCTGCTTTTTAGGGGGGGGGAAAAAAAAAGGATAATTGACAGTTTTCATGTTTCACTCTTAAGCTCATATTTCTATCATGAGGTCTTAAAAAAAGTACTGTGACCACCCATTTTAACTCTGGAGAAACAAATGTTGCTCTGGTGTCCTATCTTGATTTTTGTGGGAATTTTTAAAGATTGTATATTAAGGTTTGCTAAAAAACACTTGAGAACTTTTGATTTTAGTTATTTCTTACTCTTCTTTCACCCGGTGGAAAGCAACAGCACCAGTACGCAACCCACTGTACAGAGTTAATGTCCCGCAATCTTTGCCTGCTCCTCAGAATCAGGAGGAGTTTCCAGCTCCACTTCTCCTTGCAGCTGCCAACGTTGTCAGCACTGATCTGTCAGAAAGGATTTTTCCTGGCAAAACTTTGAAGCTCCTTTCTGACATCCCCAACAAACTAATTGTTGTCTCCTGCCTCTGAGAGCCCTCTGAAGTCCCAACGAGTTAGTGTCTTCTCAAGAGATGAGAAAGGGGACTCACAAAATCAATTTATCAGGCTATTACGCATTGTCATCAGCCAAAACAAAAACCTGCTAAAGACAGGAGAAAAAGTAGAAGAAATGGGTCTCTGAGAAAAGGTTACAGAACATCCATCTTCTCTCCTCTTCTGATTGTTTCTTTTCTTTACCCATTTTCATACCCATTTCCCTCCACTAAAAGACACTTTATGACAAGCATTGTAATCTCTTTAGACCAGAGGGGAACCTCTTCTTTAGGACCGAATCTTTGCAAGGCGTGAGTGACAGCGGGAAGGGGTCCAATTGCCACCAAAGACACTAGGCAATAAATCATCCACCCTGGCATCAAGTGGCTGGACTAGTCCCCACTTCCTGATGGCCACCAGTGCCTGGCGGTGACAAAACAGCTATTGTCAGCGCCCAGCAGCCACATTCCCTCCTTTTCCCTGCCGAGGTTTTAAGTTTACCTAAGGCATAAGAAAGATTATAGTATCGGGAAAGAAAGAAAAGGGAAAGTCTGCCACGGGAAAGAGAAGAGACACGGGAGAACGATGCTATCATTGCGTACTTTTATAAGTCCAAACAATAGTAGCGACTGGAGAAGTGCCATCAGCTTTTTATTGGTAATTACTAAACTGCCTTTTGAAACCCTCCAGCCCAGACAGTGATTTTTGTTTGCGTGTTTTTAAGACTTTCCATTTCCAGGTGACCCCTGGTGCTGTGGTTATTCTTTAACCGAGGCAAAGCAGTGGCGGCTGGGAGGTGTGCGCTGTTTTAAGCACAACAGCTCTTTACCAAACAGAACAATCTTAAGGAGGAAATACTGGATGGAAAAATAAGTGCTTGTCACCCAGATACAAAGATTGGAGCGTATTTGGGATTCTTTCAGGCCAAACCCAAAGATCTTTGCATCGTCAGGTTATCACAACGAATGCCATCGTGAATTTTTTATCATTTTCAACTAAGTTGCCATAAAGGAAGATAAATAAAAGCATCAGGTTTGCTCCACCAAGAGGCTCGTGCACTGCTACTGCATGAAAAGACGTTTACAGATAAGTTGTAATCAGCTAGGAGTTATATATTAACCGATGAATTATGGTAAAGAGAGGAATAAAAGACTGTAGTGGGATGAGTCTTTAAATCTGAAACCCCTCAGAAGGTCACCAAAGGATAAGAGTAGCAGAATATTTATCACTGCCGCAGCTTTATCCTTATTGATTTTCCCCTCGGTGTCATTAGGGTGTTTCCTTTAGACAAACGAGCTTGAGAACACTAACCATTTATTAATTATTGTTGATGCTGGGGAAAAAAATGACTCATTCCCTCCAGACTACCCCTCAACTTTAGTGCACTTGCTAAATGTGATGCAAGGGAGGAACTTGACTCTGGAAATTTAAACAATGAATTAGTTAACGTGCCATTGACTCCTCTATTCTGTTGTGGTAAGTGGAAATCTATGTGCATTTGTTTCCGAATGTGCTGTCGTTCCTTGTGTCCACTGCCCCAGTTCTCAATTATAAGAACCATTTTGGGGTATGAGAATGCAATAGATATTAAAAAAAAATAATGTCTGGAGCTCTGTAGTCAGGCAGACATGCCTTTCATTATCATAAGAAATATAGAGATTATATCATCCTTCCAAATATCGACTAGCCTGGGGGTGAATAGTTTTTGTTTGAGTGAGTGAGTAAAACATCATTATTTTTTTCATGATCACCATGGGAAAAGCTGACAAGTAGATTTTTCTGTTGGCTGGTATATTTTTGAGGCAATTTTGTAAGGCTGTGTTATACGGTTCTGCATATAATGAAACTCTTTTGTAGTTTAGTAACAAGGAAAAATATTCCTTTTCTTTTTAACTGTAAATGGATTAGGCTGTACTGAACTAGCAGAAGTAACTAGGACTCTGTTTTAACATTTTGAATTATTTAATGAAAAGCCTTTAAGGTCTTTGGATTCACAGTCAGATTGCTACAGGAAGTAAATGAGATGAAGGTTTTTCTAGGCTCCATGACAGTTCTATCCCATTTCATCATCTTAACTAAAAAATAATCCTATCTAACTTGAAATCCACAGCAGCTGTAAGTAGAAAATAAATCCAAACCGCAGCTCAGACTTGTAACCTAACAGCTATCATAAATAATCAGAACCTATTTGAAGGTGGAAGATGGGACATTAGAAGCTATTTACACTACTAGAGTGATGCCATTGATCAGTAACAGCAACCCGTAGATAAGACTCATATGATGTCATGGTTATTTATGATGGGAATTGACAGTAAAGCTACTATAGAACTTTCTTCCCGACAGCTTCATTCATTTCTGTTTGTGATGCATTTTGCTGTTAAAGAAGCAATCAATAGCAAAATTGTGGTGATAAAAGTTATTACTGGTTAAATCTATGAAAAATGTGCCTGTGAATGTATACGTATATAATGCCAACGATGAGAACATTAAAAAATTAGGTCAGCAGAATTTATTTAATATTTTTTATTACCAATGTAGAGTAAATCGGTTTTATGTACAAGTACTACAGTCCGATTTGTTTTCTATTCTCATCAACCTTATTGTGACCATGAGAAATGCAGCGTTGCGAAGATTTAATATAACGTTGTAGGTTCTCTGCAGTAAGCCTTACAGCTCACGGTGCATTGGTGCAGGTGAAAGAAGATGAGGGAAAAAGCTCGTTCAGACCAGTTATCAGAGTTGGGAATCTGTTGTGCAGGAAACATGTGTCCAGCAGTAAGTGTTTGCATCCAGCAATTAAGGGGTTTTAGCAGCAGGCAAATACAGAAATACTCCTGCACTGTGCATGCATGCAAATGTCAACTTTGTGGACTGTATAACAAAAAAAAATGATGGCAAAACCTCATGCTTTTCTCACATATATTCTTGGTCCTCTAGGTGAGAGATGTGTAGTGAAATGAAGGTGAGATGATGGCCAGCCTCAGAGCAAGGGGCCTTGTTGCTGCCTCTTCTGGTGCTGTGGTCTGTCCCTGCGAGGCTGGTGCTTTTCTCCCCGCAGATCAGAGCAGGGGACATAGGCATGTGTAAGAGAATTTGGATGAGGAGATGTGGGAGAGGTCTCCCAGAAGGTCCAAGCGTTTTTCCAAGAGCAGAACAAGCGGTGTTTGTTGACACCACATTGCCCATGGTCTCCAGCTTGGCCCAAGATGCAGAGCATGCGTGGGAATGAAGGCTGTTGTTTCTATTACTTCCATACCACTACTAATTAACAGATAGTTTGGTTGCTAATTTTGTACAAGCTTTTTATAGCATGTTAAGACAATATGTTGGTAAAAAGCTAGCAGAAAAAAACCACGGAAGAAATACGGAAGGATAGTTTCCAGATTATATCACGGATCACATTAGCCTATTGCTTCCCTTCAGCTCTCCACATTTTTTGTGTTTTACTTTTTTATTAGGTAGTTTATTTGCAAAATGAATATTTCATTCTATTTTTGTGACATAAGATTTGTGCAAACCAAAGTGTTGATCAAGTTGTCTTCATTAAATGAAACATATGTGGAGGTGAGTACACGTGTAGGAACGCGATATGCAATAGCAGTCAATTGGAATTAATACCCCCAGACACTACAGAAAACAGCGCTAGAGGCTGTTAAAATTAAAACTGTTAATTAATTAAAACATAATACACAGAAATGTCATGTGAATCACTAAAAATTAAAAAGCAGCATAAAGGCAGGGAGAAGAACTGAAATATTTTTTTTTCTGTAGCGTCCACATAAGAAATAAACTGATTAGTTTATAAAACTAAACATTGTTTTAGGCCGGTGTTAGTCCAATGTTATCTGTTCGTTAGTGAAATCAGAGTGATTAGCAGGCTCATACTGGCTGCTATTTGTTTCTGAAGTTAGTTTACTGAAAAAATGGTAAAAAATGCATTTAGTGTCATAATTATCCTAATCCTGGCTAATTGATAAAAGTTTTCAGTAATTTTTCTGTATTTCCATGATATGAATCTCCATCCTCAGAGGAACTGGTTTATCTTTTAAACAGTCCAGGCTCTATTTTGTATAGTTCTTTTATGTAATATGATTGTATTTATGCAGCAGGTCAAAGGCAGTGCTTCCCAAGACCATTGTTGGCCTGGAACAATAAATATTAGACTTAATTTAAATGGGTCAGAGTTCATTCTCATCCACTGCCCATCTCTATGGCAAAACCGTCTGGGCAGTCATTTAATCGAGACAGAAATAGTCAATGTCAACAAAGTGCTAATGAAAAAAATGTGTGTTTGATGGAGCTTCTTCTAAGTCATGGCAAATCAGTGTGTGATGTTATATACATGTGCATGTGTCCTGCTGAGGTATAGAAAAAAACAGTGGGTTTGTTTTTCCTTTGAGATTTATGCTTTGTACCTAGGA
The DNA here is from genome assembly GCA_013400055.1 of Nycticryphes semicollaris. Classification (NCBI taxonomy): domain Eukaryota; kingdom Metazoa; phylum Chordata; class Aves; order Charadriiformes; family Rostratulidae; genus Nycticryphes; species Nycticryphes semicollaris. Next base: position 206,057 of record VXBJ01002281.1, read on the forward strand.
ATGTGGCTACCCGGTTAAATAGTGATTTACCTCTTGGTGGGATTTCTTTTTTCCTTTTTTTTTTTTCTTTTTTTTTTAATGTGAAGGAGAAATATTGCCCTTATTAATATTTCACGCATTTTATAGGTAATACTACCTCTATGACTTCACACTGCTCTTCCCAAATGGTCCCCAGGTTGTACTCGGGAAATGTTATTACAAGACTTTCTGTCGTGTTTTATGAAAGGATGGGTTCCTGCCCCGGGCCGAGAGCAGGGGTGATTGTACTGGAATTTCAGCCGTCCTTCCAACGGCCGGCAGCACGGCAGCTCCCTTAAAGCTGCTAATGGTCACCCACAGGGTAACAGCAAACTGCTAAAATAAGGTAGGACAACTGAGTGTGTCATGGGCGTTAGTTAGGAAACACGGAAAGACGTCATTTTGTGGTAGTTTATGGCTGGAGTTGTGTAAAACCATTGCAGGGAAAACCAGTTTGGGATGGCGCAAAATGTTTCCCAGTGACAATTTGCCTAAGATGTTGTGAAATTGCCTAGAATTTGGAATTTTCTCCTTGGAAGATGAGGGTAGGGTTTTGCTCTCTTCCAGCATCTCTTAGCGGAAGTTTCCAAGGTGCTTTACAGATATTACATGTCTCGATATCAAAATTCCAGGCATTATCATTCCCTGTATTTAACCATATACCTAAGTTAGTCTTTTACAGGGAGAGAAACAGAAGCGTAGGGAGATTAGAATGACCATTTTCAAACTCACTGCCTAAGGGTTAGGCTTATAAACTCTATTTTTCTGTGTCTAAGCAGGCAGCCTGGTTCTCAGTGCTGCTCAGCAGCTTCCATTGACTGCAGAAATTATGGGGTGGATAAGTTTGCCTCTTTTGTTTTCAGTGTTTCAGAGTGTGCTCGACTCCAGCTGTGTTAGGTATTTTTTGGGTTATTTATGCCCAACAACAGTCATATGTTAATGACCCGTCTGGGCTTTGAAGCCGACACGTCCCTGAGGTGAACGGGATACAGAAAGAGGCTGCTCGTTGTTATATGACATTTTATAATGTTAAATGTGTGCTGATTGTCTTGGAAAGACATGCAGGGATACACCTTCATCCAGAGGATGTTGTCACTCATGTGGACCACGGTCCCTCTGGGGAGCATCCACAGAGGGCTGTTGTGCAAGGACATAGCCAAAGCCACAGCAACAAAGGGTCCTGGTCTCAGAGACCTTACTCTTACATCCAAAATGTACTTAATATTACTGAATTATTACTTGGATATTCTGTAGTCACTTACAAGGCAGTCCTGTTGAATACAGTCAAAACTGGTAAAAATTGCTCTAGTTAGGGTATTTCAAGTGGATAGAGATGATAAATGTTAAAGGAAAAAAAATTCCAAAAAAGCTTTTTTGGTTTTGTATCAAAATTGAGCATAGCATATGCAAGCTCATCCTTATTAGCTGAACACCGAAATCCTACGTTGGCCTGGATAATCACCTCCAAATGAACTTCTCCTGTGAGATTATAAATGGATTTTACAACAGTTTTTAAGAGCAAAATACCCTGTCCCCTGGCTTTTTTTGCATGCTATAGCACAAGTCTCTTGAGCTCAAGTTTTCAGAAGTTACCACCAAGTTTTTCCACATGATCTGTTTTCTAGTGGAGCCGAGCATCCGACTCCTGCAGGGGCTGTAACCGAGAGCTGCTGGGGTCAGGTCACTGGCAAAGGCAGCTCATGCTGACTGGAGGCAGAAAGCCCACGAAAGGAAGGTGCTTCTAAAAATGTGGCTCTTGTACATATGTTTTTTCATCTGCAATCAAGGGATGTATTGGGTGCTTGGAGTGTCTGTGTGATTGACTGATTTAATAATGTAGAAATTGATTGAAATTGAAATTCTTAGAGAGAACACACGTGTGGGAACAGGGTCCGTTCCTCCCTTTGAAGACAAATGTCTTTGGAGATTGCTTCAGTTTAAATGAATGCCTTTTTTTCACCACTTGGCATGCTCCAAATTTCCAGCGAAGGTGAGTTTAGTGTGTTAGGGCTGAGCTCAGAAGCTGCTCATGACACGAGCCCAGCTGAATGCCAGAGACATCTTGCACAGCATCGACAGACACTGGATCCGGGCACGTGGAAACTGGCTCTGCTCCACTCATTGAACAGCACTGCCTTTAAAAGACAGCAAAGCCCCAAAACTCCCAACATGGAAGAAAAAAATAATAAAAAAGGTAAAAAAGTTGCCTTTGTCAGTATTTATTAGTAGGCCATGTTGGCTATTATATTGTCAAATATAGGCTGTGGCCTCTGTTGAGCTCACATCCATCTCTGTTCTTGGTTAGGATCTCTTGAAATTAAAGTCTCTCTAAATTATTTAACCCCAAACTGAGTAAGGAGCTCCATGGGACCCTCTCTTTTTTCTTTTTTTCTTTTTTTTTCCCCCACTTTAATTTTCACTCAGGTTGCTTTTGTCCTCTTGCTTTCTTAACTACGTGTATCTTTGATTAGGAGGGACCCCAGTAGGACACAGGTAAACTGAGAACAAAGATTTCTGCAGCTGGAGGTGTTTGACCCAGCAGCTTATTTATCTGTGGATGTGTCTGTTTGTGTCTGCTGCTCCTACATTCAGGAATTTGCCCCAGCAAATTGGTGTTAACAAATGCTCCTTTGGCACACTCATATGCATTTATCCAGATGTTTGAAACACCTATTTCTCTTAGCAGCGTGTCAATGAATTATTATGAGGCATTTTGACATACCGGGAAAGGGGAATTGTTTCATATGTGAAACAATCAGGAGGGCAAGAATCCCCCAAACCTGCTGCTTTCAGGATTTTTGCCATCAGCCAGCTACTGCAAAACTTGGGCTTGGGGTCATTTCACTGATTTCCTGGTAGTCACTGCAGAAATGGATTTGTGCGTTTGCTGTTTCTGGATGCGCTTGTCAGTGCAGCCCAGGTGGAGATTCAGACCCTCTTTTGCTCGGATACTCCTGCCCCCCAGAAGATCCTGCAATGCTCTCTCGACAGCAGAGCCCAGCCCACGTCACACTGAAAAGCCGATGACTATGTAAACGGGGCAAGAAGAAGTTAGACATGAAACTGAGGACAAAACCCACATTCTTTGGATTTTTGTTTTCGTGTGAGAAAGAGGAAAAGAAATTAAAAAAAAACCCCTGACCAGCATCTGCTGAGAGCGCTTGTATCTGACTGTGTACCCAGATAAAATGATGATAGGTAAATGCTGGAAAAAGAATAGTTGGAGGACCCCAGTTTGGAACTGGTCCTTGCTTGGAAAATGGAAAGGTGTTGTGAAGGCAGGAGTCGGCTTGTAGAATACTCCTCCTAGGGGCTGCTGGAGCCTTTGCACCAGCCAGCTCTGGAGACCACCACAGCACTTTCTTTCTGTGAGAGCTCCTGCAGCTGCCTGGAAACCTGACTTGGTGACAGTAAAGGTGATAATTAATGTATAGGCTTCGGTTGATGCAATATATCCCTTCATGTAACTTTAGTCTCTCTACAAGCCTTGGCTGCAAGTGGCAGCCAGTCAAGCAAGCGTGGGATTGCCAAACACTGTGACCAAGCTCCACAAAACCACTTTTCCTTTAAGGGAACTTGAAGTGATTTTTAATTCTGCTTGTTCTGCTCTTGGAGACGAGACACTAATATTGCTCCCTTACAATTGCTCCCTTACACCATTTCCCTCGCCCATTCTCCCCTCCATCAGATGCAGTAACTTCTTTGTGTTTGGGGAGTTTTTAACTAGAAACACTGATTTTTTTTTCTAATCCTCCCTTCCTCATTTGTCTTAAATTGCAGAAACTTAGAGATTAGGAAGTGTGCAAAAATTTTCCTATAGGAGACAGAACCGTGATAAAAGTATGGGTTAAGTTGGAGTCCTACCAACCTTGCTTGTGTCCTTTTTAGATGCATTTTAAGCCATCTCTACAGTTTGTGTAAATTACACACACAATATGGGTGCATGAATACATTAAATATGCTTTCATAGGTTTGCCTGTCATATCATAAAAGCAGCAATAAAATACTGAGAGTATATTATACTTATTAATGTACATTTGTAATATACAATCATTAATCACAAAGTACTAATAACAGACTTTTTTATCGTGTTGAGGCAAAACTTACCAGCTTTGACTGTTATAGCTGACTTTACAACTACCTGCCTGTCAGCTTTAAACACAGTGGAGGGAATATTTCACAGGGAAAATGCAAGGTCCCTAAAACATCTGGTTGTAAACCTGCAGTAGGGTCTGAAGCAATAATAAAGCTTGTGATGGATGAGTCACGTGAAGCTTCCTTCACCAAAAAGCTGTTGCATTTCAGGCTTATTCTTCTCTAATAATAGACTTTTAGGACCTGGACAATAGCCGGAGCTTTCCCCTTATTCTCGGGGGGGTGAATGGCAGTGCTGGACAAGGCGCAGCTCTCTGATGGGGCAAAGGAGATGTCCTGCTTTCCCAGTCTTGTGGGCTTTCTCATGGTGCTGTGTGAGACTGAGAGAGACTTGTGCAGGAGAAGAAAGTCCTCCTCCAGCTCCTTCTTTACCTGCTTGCTCTTTGCATTTGCTAAAGGTGTAAGAGGACACAGACCTGCCCTACAACTTGGTGACTGCTGCCCATGCAACACATTTTACCTCCTTTTCATCCTCAAGGATGACCACGGTGCTGGAAGGTGGATGAGGATTTTCCCTTGGGTGCCACAAAGCCCTTGGTGGGATCAGTCCCCAGAGCCGCAGGCTTCGGATTTGCTTCTGGGATGGTGTAGTTAAGCTGCTGATGGTCTGCCTTAATAACTCAGATACCATTTCCCTCTGACTGGCCTTTGATTCACAGGATTTTTATCCATTTGACAAACAGATTCTGTGAAAATACCTCAAGGAACCCATTTACAGCCAAGTGGAGTGTTTTCCCATAGCCATATGTTTCCTATGTAAATGTATGTGGTGACCTTGGAGCCATCTAAATCCCTGTGCACATCTCACTTGCTCACTGGTGCTTTTTTTTTTGGTGAATCAGAAGTAAAATCAAAAGCCTCTTTGAGGATTACTGAAAAGGAATTCCACATGTGTTAGTGTGTGTGTGCGCAGGTCATTTATTTTAGAGCACAGTCTCACAAAAATCAAATGAATATAATCTGAACACGCTTTTAAAAGATTAAAACCCAAAAAGATGAAACTGGGAAGCCTTTTGAGTTTTTATAGGAGACAAACAATTTATGTGGTCCATCATGTGCATTTTCAGACCAGCCCTGTTAGAGCAGACTTACAGAATACCAGGAGAGAACTGGAGTTTCATCATGGAGTGTACACCTTGACAGGCTATTGCTTTCCAGGAAGATGCACAGTGTCCTTGAGCTCCACTGGTGACTGGAGGCTCAGTTCCACTAGTCTTGACTCAAAAGAGGCGTTTTGGCCTCAAAACCCCTTAGGAAATCCAGAAATTCTCTTGTAGATACAAATTCTGCCCAGGTCTTCTGTACAATATTAAAAAGGGAGCAGCTGGAAAGACACTCTCGCTCCTTTTATTAGGGGAAAGAGCCCTGCCTCTCATCATGTTCCCAGTCCTTATCTTACCAACTCCCCAGTAAATTTAGAAATTGAAGAAAATGTTTTAGTGAAGGACTTGAAGACTGAATCCTCTGTCCTCAGAACATACACAAATCAAGGTCATGCCCTTTCTCCTGTGCTCTCCCAAAGGTGCTTAACATCTTGTTTCCTCTTGATACTTTAAATTGCATCTTCTTTAAGAAGGGGTAAACTTCACTCAGTGCAGATATGCCACTGAGAAGGACTAGATGGGACTGGCAGGGAAAATTAACAATGTTTCACCCAAAGATAATATCCATCATTTCCCTTATAAAAAATGTAAATTAAATTTGTGGAAATTAAGTCCACTGTTTCAGAATATACTATGTATAATGCATATATTAGGCATCTTACCTCTAGAACAAGGGAAATATTAATGTTCTGTATCTGTCTCTCTTTTTTGTGTATTTGGGTACGTGTAGTGACTTTTACATCCCAAGGTCAGTAGTAAGGCAGGGGAAACTTAAAAAAAGTTGTAACCTGTTGCACGGTGGCTACAAGCACCCACGGCATCCCAAAGACTGTGGTTATTTCTTTGGTTTATTTCTATCCATGCACATGTTCTTAAATACACGAGCAGTATATGTTTCACAAACCTGTTTGTGTACGGCTGGAAGTGCTCTTGTTCATGCCTGTGGATTTCCCCGTGGTGAATGAGTGAATCAGAGTCTGGGCTCCGCAGAGGGACAGGCTGTGGCAGCATCCTAACAGAGTTACCTGGCAGTTCTTTTAAAAGGATGACTTTAGGACCATTTTCGGGCTTCATACTTCTGTTCTGCAGGCTCATTAGCTTTCATGGCTTGATTTCAGTGGTGTGTCTACATGACATTTATTTGGTTTATGAATTGAGGTTTTAATTCACTTATTTTGCTTTTAGCGAGTGAGTGGATCCACGCTGTAAAGTTTTAAGATTTGCTCTTGAAACACTATCTTCTTGGCTAATAAACTGAGATGATGACAAGATCTGTAGTGAATATTCAAATAAATGTGATTACTTCATTTCATGTCAACAGAGGAGGTGAAAAGTGCAGCTCAACTGGCTCAGTAAGATTGGAAGGAGGGGCTGGGAAAAAAGCAAGAGACAACAAAGAGATAGTTTGTAAGATTTAGTGGCTTTTTTCAGCAGGGGTGTTGAGAAGTCAGTGTTGCAAAGTTCAGCAGGGTCAAGCAAAGTGCAGAAACTTTCTTATATTCATTGAGAAAAGCTTGATACATTGCTTCCAAAATTCAAATGACAGGGAAAAAAAAAGGAGATGGACAGACGATGTGCTACTTTCACCCAGTCTAAACAGACTGAAGTTTGCTCTGAGCATATATTACCCTTCTTATATCAGAAGGTAGAAAGTCCACTGTCTTTTACAAACTATAGCTATGATAAGGGAGTCTTCCAGAAAATCATAAAAGAGCATTACACCAGTGATGGTGTTTCCTGGCTTGAAGATCTAACTGACCTAGAAAGGTGAACTTATCTAAACGAACTTTTCGACCTGTGTATTAGTTAATAATAAAATAATAATTTTCAAAGGCAGTTTGGACAAAACTGGGCCAGGGTTATTTGTGTGCCAGCAATCAGCTGTGCAGCATGCAGACCAAATTTACTCTGCTGGCACAGAAATGCAGAGTCACCTCCAGGAAGGTGATGTTCCTGGGAAAGGTAGGCCTTTATTTGGTTTATCTGAAGACAGTACACAGTGTTTTCCAACTACAGTGTCGATGCTGTTAATGGTGAGCAATAAGATGTTGTTTACACAGATAAAGCCTTTGTCTCCGGAGAAAATGGCAATTTGAGTCTGTTCCATTAACCTTTGCTTTGACTCCAGGGTGTCCTTGGGAGCGTCTCTTTGCAGACTTCCATATGCTGATTTACGCTGGGCCATAATCTTGCTTCGAGACATAGAAAAATATAATCTCTGTAAGTAGCAGTGTTTGTTGTGTTGCTACATATATGAGATGCTCCCAGCCTTATGGAGTTTTATGTGTATTGTCGTTTTGCAGCATGGTTAGAGATGTGTACCCTACTCTGCCAAACAACTGGGTTGTCACCACCCATATTTGCCCTTGAAAATCTGGTTTTGGACATCAAGGTAGAGGCGGGTAAAATACATTAGATGTTTTCTACCAACAAAGGTGTCTTGCTCCTAATGCAGCCAGTAGGAATAGTCTCAATTATATCAAGAGAGACAGAAAGGTACATCTAGCTGTGGGAAGAAAAAACATTCATTATCAAAAAAGAGCACGTTATCTATAGAAAATACTGCAGCCAGTTCAATACTGATAATGGAATTGCATACCTTCGCCTGGTAATTTCGCATAGAGAGGTGTATGGGACCTGGGAATCAAGGACGCTCCTGGAGTCATAGTGCATTATAATGCATAAACCCAGAAATTAATACATTACATTACAATACATTAATAAATACACTTAAAATTCTATCAAACCCATTGCCCCCACCCTCCACCCCCTATTGGGGCCCTTTTTGTATGGGTTCCTTGGACCGTATATATGGTTTATCTGGAAGGGTCCTTGAAAGGTTGCTCATGCTGGACCTTACACTGCAGGTGTTCCTGCAGCACGTGGAGAGGGTGTGCAGTGGGACGCTGGTCTTACATGCTCCTGGCTGCTTTTTTCCTCATGATTTTGGAGGATCAGAAAAACCCTAAGGTGTCAGCAGACTGACAGCTTCATGGCGGTGAAGTGAAGAGAGAGATGTAGCAGATGGGGAATTTTGGAAACTAAAGCCCAGTAGCAGAAATTCTGTCTCTTCCTTGGAAAAATCTCACTGGCTGACGTGTAGCTCCAGGTGAGGCTTTACTAGTAAGGAGCCAACAGGAATGAGAACAGTTATTGGCCTTGTCTGTACCACTAAGCTGTCTGCAGCTTCAAATTTGTAGGAGCTCAAAGGGAAGATGTAACTGTGAGAATTATCCCATGGAGACCCTACACATATCCATTTGTGCAAGATTAAATTTTAGGAATGGCTGAAAAAACTTGTTTCTACAGCCTGTCCTCTTGATTTCTTTTTGGAGAGATTAATTTTTGTGGACTTGTAGAGCTTTTTGAGGCTGAGAAAGGAGGGGACTTCTTCCTGCAAGTTCCTGTTCTCTTTGGGTTCCTGTGCCTGTGTGTGCTCCAGTGTCTCCCAGTCTAAATGACGATCATAATTCTTGCCCACCTTACTAGAAGCAGCATTGCTGAAATTATTCATATTTTTACAGAGCTCTGAAATATTCATGTTCACTGTCCCACTTGTGCAAAACCTTAATTCCTCTGATCTCCTGCTCCCCCATTGTGTAGGAATGTACACCACCTCACCTTCCAAACCTTAAGCTTAGATAATTTCTTCTAGACACATGATGTAGAGGGTTTTTAAAATACTCGTCCAACCAGCAAATCAGTTGATGAGATTAGTTATCAAATGTATTTGGAAAAATATTTCTCTGGCTTCAGGCTACGCATGGAAGGTGTTATTCTGGAAAGAGGCGTTGTGAGAAAGTCATAAGCAAGAGAATATAGAAGGCTACTGTTAATAAAAGCTGTCAGGAAATGCTGGCTATGGTAGTTGATGACCAACGTAATAAACTCCTCTCTTCTTCCTCACTCCGGGAAAAGCTAATTTGTGATATCAGTGCTGCTGTGTTGTACTGTTATTCTCTCAGGAGCTGTGATGGCCCTGGAGAGAGGGGCACAGCACAGAGGTAGTTAGGCAGCATTTAGATGTTGAACAGGATATAGTATGTTCTGAGGGCAGGTGATAGAGGATTTACCCTTAAAAGTATTTTTATACTACAGTGATAATGCTTCAGACTTGCCAAGTGGATTTAGAGATGGGATGATATGAAGTGGATTGAGAAAAAAATTGCGAGAAAACATGATAATCCAGAAACCACATAGCTGCCTTGAGCAGATGACAGGCTTGTAATATCAAACGAGAGCTTCCAGTTGAAATAAGATCGGTGTTTGGTATACAAAATCTTCCAAACAACACTGAAGAGTCAGGGTAATAATTTTTTTTTTCCCCATTCTGTTAATTTCACTTAAGAAAGGGGATGCAATGACTGAAAAGGCGCTTAGCACCAGAGAGAGGGGTTTGCGTTGCCTTATCTTTTTTTCTTAAAGCAACTGTTACCTTTTCTCTTGCGAAACAAAATTTATCTCAACACTTATTGAGATGAGAAGTAGATAGTCTGTTGGTTAATATATAACTTAAGACTGGACTACAACAGTTTTTATTTTTATTTATGCTTGAGGAAGTTAATCTTTGATTTTCATTATCATTTTACCTATAAGATTTCCTCAAGATCCTTGTGATTTGACCTCATTTATGAAGCCTCTCATGAGTCTTTTAGGACTGGGAAACTTGTCTGGGTGATGAATAAGCTTCAAAGATTCAGTTTTGGTTCTCTTCTGGCAGACCACCGAGAGTATGATGGTCTACCCTGAAATGACTTGGCGATTTGTAAGTTGCATTGTAAATGGAGTAATTTAGAGAAAGAAATTAATAAATTAATTTGCAACTGAATCTATTCAAAGAAACAAGAGAATTCTCCCATAGTTGAAATCATGCCTTCAAGTTTCCCCAGTATTTCAGGAATTCTTGGTTGGCCGTATGTTAGGTCCCAGTTCAGCACAGTGATATTGAAGCAAAAGACAATGACAAGCAACGGTCTTTCTAGCGAGATTTTGGGACTTCCTGGCCCTGCCAGAACTGCTCATACAGTTTTTTTTATAACTTTTTGGCACTTTCTGTCCAAATCCAGGCTGGAGCTGGAGGTGCAAAACTACTTAATCCAATGTCTGGAATGACAAAGAACCACAGTTCAATGGATCAAAAAGTTGCTGAAGGCTCATGGCTGCAGCAGAGCATTTCTCACTTGAGGCAGCCTCTCTGGGACCCAGCACAGGCTGGCCAGGATGATTTTTTTCTGTAGTGTAGCAAAATGAAGCTGGATTCCGAGTGGATGAACTCTGGAGTGTTCACACCACTTCCAGCATCCAACCAGAGAAAATGTAAACAGTTTAAATTCAGAATATCGGATAATTTCACCGTAGTGTCCAAGGGAGTTCTATGGATCTCAGAGAGGCTGCAGGAAATGGCTGTGAGGAAATACTCAATAACAGATATGACCGACAAGGTTTTAGCTTTCTTAGAAGACTTCAGAGAAGCAGGTGTGGGATGGACTCCATCATCTGCTGGGAGCAGTCATCTTTCCAGGTTGTTCCCAAGCTGTTTCTAAAAAAGGTTACGTGAAGGTTGGTTTTGCCCAATATAAAGTTGAGTTGAAGAGTTAATACTGTAGGACTGTGATAACGATGGTACAATAATAGCAGTGAGAAGTCAGTGGAGTGGGCTGCTCTGACAGTTAACAGCTACTATAGGAATAAAACTCTAAAATTTCACTTTTCACTTACAATTACCACCCTGACTGGGCTTTTTTTTTTTTTTTATGAGCCCAGCACAGTGATCGAATCGTGCAGCTCTGCTGTCTAAACCTCAGTGTTTAGGCTGCTTTAACATAATCCTTTTTGCTTTTGAATTTGAAAAATCAAAAGGGAAGTTTTGATATGCTGTGCCTTGCTCTAAGACAGCAATTCAGGGGAAATTTTTATTCTGGCTAATGTACAGAATAAATGCTTTTGAAGCATGGTCTTGTTCTTGCCATTTACAAGCAAGCAAAACGAATGATCATTTTAACAGTATTGAGTAACTCTAAACACAAGGTGATTATTTCTGCAGTTTATTTTCCCACCATGCGGATGTTAAGGGTTAACTGTTCCCCAGCATATAACTGACAGTGGTAATATTCTCTTTAGTCCAAAGCGGAAGAAGAGGGGAGTTGCTTGTTGTTATAAAAGCAGGGAATTTCTGGATCTTAGTAAAATAAACCAGGACTTTGTTTCTTGAAGTAATTATTCTCTGGAGAGAGAATAGGAAAGATGGAGGCAATTAGGAGTGACCTTGCATCACTGAATTGTTGAGAACTTCTGGATCAGTGGCTGATATTTTCATAACTCCATTTAGGCAAAGGTTTCTTAAGCAGTTCTTGCCACTGCTACAGAAAACAGAGCATTTAATGGCTGGTCCAAAGCCCACTGATGTTAAGGGTCTCGCCATGTGCTTGAGCAGGGTAACGTGTGGAGGAGCACGAGGAGGTTGGGATGAGCACAGCAACGGCTCCCAGGGCACAGGGGACAAAGTTGTCCCATGGGGATAGGGAGACTGAGCTCCTGCATGGTCCTGTCCCACATGGGGCATGTGCTTTTCGGTGCTTGTTCCACCCCAGGCTCTGCTAAGGAGAAGCCATGCAGGTCATTATGTCCCTCAGGTGGCCAGCGTCACCACGTTTACGGGAACAGCAAGGAGAAACAAACCTGGGAACACTTTTAGGTAACCTCCATCTAACCCCTTTTAAGTAGAGATTTGCGTTCTGGTGGGTTTTTTTCTTCTGAAAGCTGTCTTTTGAGTGTTATCATTTAAAAAGCGTGTTTAACTTCTATGTGTGAAGTTGGCAATGAATTACTATATAGCAAATAAAACTGTCTGAGCAGCTGAAAGTGGTGATATAGCAGATAGCATTCACACCCTCATCTTTGTATTCCCCTCCTTCAAGGATATCAGTAGGCAAACAAGGCTGAGTCTCTAATATGTTTAATAAAGGAGCAATTTCTTAAGTTTCCTGACCCGATTGTGGGAAAGGTAACACACTCATCCCATTGCTCTGCCCCAGACTGATGTGTCCCCTGGGCATGGCAGGATGCAACCACTCTTGACCCGAGTTCCTTGGGGGCCAGGTTTTGGCTCAGATCTTCTCCCTCGACCACTAATTTGGGAGGTCTTTGCTTTCTCTGGGGACTGATAAATACATAGTCTCCAAAAGAAGCAAGTCCTAGCCCAGTAGTACCAGCAGCTTCAGCCACGCAGATTTATTTTTTCCTAATGTGTTTCTCAACTGCTGTCACTTTGTAATCTGATATTATCAGAGCCCAGCAGTCACATGAAAATTGTTTCCCTGGATGGCAGATGCGTGTAAAGACCTATCTCCGCGTCTCATACCGCCACAGAGGAGGTTACTGGGAAAAAGGGCATGCAAATTTTTGTCATAGCTTTCACGTTGTTTGGTTTGTTTGATGTTCTAGCTCTGGCAGACTGCACAAAATTGTTGTTTTTTTCATAGAGGCCGTCACCTTTTTGAACGATATAAAGGAGTTGCTCTGTTCTTCTGAGTTGTTTTTCTGCTATATATTTACTTAACAATTTCATTCTCTGAGTAGTTGTTGAAAGAACAGGAGTTTGTAAATTATACAATACTAAGCAGTGGATACTGTCCATGGCTTTAAGCCCAGACACTGTCAAAAGCTTCTCCAGATTCTGGCTGGTTTGAGAAAATCATTGCGAATTACAGAAGTATCAACATTTTTTTAAATTTATTTAAATATTTTGTTTCTTTGTTTTTGCTTAGTATACTCTTTCTTGCCTCCATAGCTGGCAACCAGTTTTCAGAAGGGGCTGGGACTGGGTTGTTGCACATATGGAACTGAACATCTGTGGTCTCAATTATTGAAAAATCAGAAAGTTCAACAATAAAAACAAAATGAATGTTAGATTTTTGAATCTTCCTCTCTTGCTATTTGTTTTCCTTGTACATTAGAAGTAAAAATGCTGTGTCTCATAATACTACTACTATTAATAATTGTCCCCACTATTATCCCGGGATCTCAAATTACTGGATACCCATTAAAGTGTTAGGTTTTCTGACACGCTCGCAAAGTTAAGTCTTATCCCCCCTTCCCATTTTCCAGATGGGGAAAACTGCACTTACAGAAACGAACTTACTTAATGTTATTAAGACACTTCCCGTGAAACTGGAAAGAAAAACCACCGCTCTCCACTCCTCCCAGTTAACCGCAGGACACGGTTTCGTCCCTCCTCAGCCCCTGGTGGGAGCAGAATTGCACATCTGGGCTGGGGTGCCCTGAGGAGCACTGGGTCATGGATGTGCAGCTCCGTTGTGGGGCTGGGGGACAGGATTCGGCCCCATCACAGGGTGAGCTGGCACAGGGAGGTGTCTGGGGTTGCCTGTGTCATGTTTCCCTCCTGTGGTTCTCCCTGCGGTCCTGGCCCCAGCGCGTGCCATCTGAAGCATCTTCTAAAATAGCTTTGGGCATCTCGTTATGAATCATACCTATATCCTATTACTGCGAACGGAAATCGCAAACATGGAAATTAGCCTGCATTTTGGTAGTTACAGCTTGGGCTCAGGAAGAGCAGGAGCCAGCCCCAGCTGCTTGCTCAGGGCAGCATGAGCCGGGTTTAGGGCACACGGGTTGTGTGAGCATGTGCTTTTGACCTCAGCCAGCAGATCTGACCTGGATTATCAATCTGTGCATCTCTGCATTGTCATTTTTGAGAATTAATGGTGTCTCTTTCTGTTTAGGTAAACAGTTTATCTGTCCAAGACACAAGGTTTCTCAGTTTTCCATTTGGTTTACATATATATAACTTAAAAGTTCCACTATTGAGCTTGTTGCTGGAGACTCTTTTGAACTGAAGCCATTGTATATATATCCTGAGCTCTTCTTTCATTGTATAATATTATAAACATTCATCATTTGACTGACAAAGATCTTTTTTTTAATTTTTTTTGCTTTTTGGGGGCAAAGCTGGGAAATTTGCTTGCACTGACTTAACCAAATGTAATGTCCCTCTGCCAAAGCTTGCTGATGCACTGAGTGCACATCTCAGCCCCATCATTTAGTCATATAATGATGCTTTCCACTGAACCACTCCAAGTGAAGAGCAGTAGAAATACAAACAGCAGTGGCAAGGACAGTTAAAATTGATAAAGAGATTATTATTGTTGTTGTTATTATTATTTAGATTAAATTATTTGTATTTGCAGTAGTTACTTTTCCAGATCATAAATGAGTTCATATGTTGGTGGAAAAAAAATCTCTATTTACCAGTCAGGTGTTTATAAATACACTTCAGTACAATAAGCCCCAAAGTACCCTGTTTCAGTAAAACTTTTAAGCATGTGCCTAAATAACCTGCTCCAGTCGCTGAGTTCAGTGTTGAGCCCAAGCTCACCCTCAATACTCCCATTGACTTGCACTGCCACAGGCACAATTTCCCTCCAGGTTACTAGCTTTCCCTCCAGAAAAATAAATATTAATAAAATCCCTTCTGTGACAAAAACATGCATCTTTCTCCTGGAAACTACCCACCGACAGACACGGGTCCACAGGACACATAATGGGGAGCCGGTCTCAGTTAATATTTCTGGGTGTAATAGTGAGAAGGAGCCCCTGGCTGGGGAGAAACAGGAGCAAGTGCAGAGCTCTGATTAACACCCGGGGCTGGGACCTGATTAATCTGCCCCTGATTAATGACATCCTGTGTGTGCCTGAGTCACACAGCTCCGCCGTACCTCGACTCCTCGCTTCTGCCGCTGAGGATAAACACCTGCCCCATTGAGCAACCCCGTAATCCCCAAGGCTCGGAGAAATGGCTGGGAGATCCTCAGGAGGAAGTAACCTCACAGATATGAAGTGTCTTTACTGGTAACAATAAAACCTCTTTATCATTTCCTCATGCCAAGTTTGAAACAGGCAGAGCACAAAGTCACACCGGTATTTTTCTAATGACTATGTGGTGCAATTTATAATAACCTCATAAAGATATTATTCCTCATCCACATTAAAGTATTTTGCAGAGTAATCATAACGATACTTGCAATCGATCGCACTTCGCTATCAGGTGGAGGTATCGTAGCCTCCAATCTCACTCTCTGTGTTTTAGTATGATAACAGATAGCAATATAGGAGTTAAGCTCACGTTTCAGTGTGTTTTCCAGCTCATGCCTAGAATTCTTTTCATCTAATATCCTCTCTACTTTGCCTAAAACATCCTTGGTCCTGTGTTCGGTGTGCAGTGAGGAGATGGCATCATTTGGTTTAAGTCATATTTAGAATTTTGTTTAGTTAATGAAATTTTGTCTCGAATACTTGCAGACCAGTGTTTCAAGGGGATTGCTTTTGTACCTGCTGTTATGAAAGTCAGCAGAAAAATATTGTTCTTGGCCGCTGTCCTGATTAACCCAGACATTTTAATGTGTGTTATGATAGGTCATTTGATGGATAGTCACCTGTACCCTGTGATCAACTCTGACTTGGCCACTGGGGCTGAACTTTAGCAGCTAGGTGTCATAATTTCCCATTTTTTGCTTGATTAATGTTTCCTTTTGTGATCTAAAGGGAAAGTGTCTGGAGAGATCCTTCTCCACGTACCAGCCAGCTTGGATTAGTGGGAAGCAACTGCAGGGGCTTTTCAGTAAAGAGATGCTGTGAAAAATATAAAGTTGGATGTTCTATATGTGTTGGTACTTTTCCTCCCGGGTTGTAGGGCCTTGCATGGCTCCTGTGCTCAGAATAGCTCTGGCATGTACCTTGTCTTTCTGGATACATTCAGATAAAAGCCCCTGGGATTTCAATACCACATGGTGATGCCATGATACTGCAGGTTCTGAAAGAGGCTTTGAGTGATCGGCTGGGATTTAACTGAGACCAATAAAATACCTACATGAGAGTGTAAAAAATAATAGAAAAGATACTTGCAATCTTTTATATTCTTCTGTATTATTTTCTATAGTGTTTGGGGATCCAAGTGTTTTTCATGGGCCTCTGCTACGTATTTCCTTCTTCCCTATTTCTTTGCTGTGGAACTGTAAAGAACTTTTCCATTCTCCTACTCAGCCCCTGGAAAAGGAGTACAACATCCTCAGGGCACTTTGGCCCAGACCAGTGGATGTACATTCAGGCACTTTTCTGTTCCTCAATTACCCTTAATATTTTCTCAGCTTGAAATACAAGCTTTTCATAGTTCTGAACTCTCACTGATCACCATTTAAGAGCATAGTACTGAGAATGTCCACGAAATAAAATTCCTTTTGGAATTGCTTCTGTTGATATTAGCAGGTGTTTGGGCATCCATATAAAAGGCAAATGCTAAAATCTTTGCAGATCTCAGGTTAGCTGCTGAGGTTTTCATTCATGTTCACCAATGATGTGATAATCAATAAGTGCGGTAACGTGGACAGGGAACATCAGAGATATAAAAAAAATATGCCAGCTTGAGCTTAAAATATGTATGGAAGTCCATTGAGCTTTCAACAATTTGGCTTTGAATTCAGATGTCTGAGATAGAGTTAAAATCTGAAGTCTGAAGTGTTGGGTCATTAAATTGGGGGAAAAAAAGTGCCCTCTTGTAACAGGTGAGTTGAAACAAGAACAAAGGATCTATAAAATGAGCCAGGTGAGCACTGAAGAGATAAGGAATGATCTTCCTGTGCACTTACTGCCATAACTGAAAGGATGACCTTTCTTTTTTTTTTTTTTTTTTTCAATAGGTAGGGCAAGAAATTATACTAAACCCTCTTCCACAAGTACAGTGCTAATTATTTCTTCCTGACCCTGGGAGAATCATCTCCTGCCGTTCGGTAGGTTTGGTGTGAGACTTGAATTACTCTTGTAAATCCTTTTAATTTGTTCATGAGTTTATAGCTCTGCCATAAACATTGCTCCCAAGCTGCTGTTCACCCAGCAAAGTCTTTTAGAATATTCCTTAGAAAAGCTGCTGGTGTTTTCTTACTTTGTGAGGATTTGAGGTTTGTCGCCTGTTTGCATGGTGGAACCGATGCACAGAGCCGGAGTCTGCCCTGCTCTCTGCACGTGGATGCGGTGGCTTAAGCCCTGATTGCACAACGCCAGCTTGGGTTTCCAGATCTGAGGTGGTCAGTGCTGAAGGTAAGAAAATGCCTGGGTTTAACTAAAAAATACACCCTTTGGGGCAGAAATACTTGGAAGTGTGTGGGAAAAGGCCCTTCCAAAGGCTGTTTTCATAGACTGCATTAAAAACTGCTTTTTAGTGGCTTGATCCTTAGGAGAGCTTTTGTCTCTTACTAGTTCCCACCTTGGAGAATCAGGTCCCACCAGTGGCATGTGGCTGATGGCGATGGTTTTGCAGGCACATGGCAGTGCCTGGGTCTCACCACAGCAGCCAGGAGGAAGCAGGGAAGAAATTCAGGGAGGCAGTTGCTCTAGGGAGAGGCAGGACCGAAAAAACAGTTGAAACTTTATTGGTAGCGAAGCAGGGTTGTTTAGGAAAGGGGAGTGAAAAAATTCCTGTGATTCATAAGACTTAAACACAGTTGTCTATTCATCTGCTTGTATTATCTGTGCCTTCATCTGGCCGTGGGAAGAGGTGTGCTGCAGAGCGAAGGGGCAGGCTGTGTGCCACCGTCCTTGAGCTATCTCATATCCTTTTCTGCAAGATCCTGTGACAGTTTGTGTTACCGTGAGTCATTGTTTCTTTAAAGCTCATTACTGGCAAGGGCTCGAAGCGAGACACCAAAGTGTGGCATTGTGTTGTCTATGCTTAACAGGGCTATTAATGTGTGTCACCACTGAAGTGTCATCCAGCAGAAATGTAATTCTGGATTTCAGGTGCTGAGTCGCAGAGGTATGTTCATCCTTTGTGTCCAGCCAGGCTGAAACTCGGCACTGTCAAGTGGTGTCTCAGTTTACCACACTGGTATTAAAAGGTTTTGGTTTCACTCTAATTTATGTGTATAATCGTGTCATGGAGGAGGGCAGGAGAAGAAAGGATGGAGGAATGCTCTTCAGAAATCAGTTCTCGGGTCACATGAGCACCAAATATTTTCTTACCTAAATCCACCATTGTCATCTCTGTTCTCTTCTTCTTCGTTTGAAGTTTTATTTCGTGGCTGTGGCCTACTGGAAAAATAAGATGAATGTCCCAAGGCCTGGGGTTTCACAGGTGTCTCTTCCTTCGTGGGTACAATGGCAGAAGTGGTCTGTCAACATGGCACCATTGAATGGATACGGTCAAAACTGCTCCTCAGTGTTTGTCTTTTAGTCCATTGCCTAACTATTGCTTCGTTCTCTCCTTCCAGCACCTCCTGGCACCCGGTCACTATATAACAAATTACTCATGGGTTATTGTGTTACAATTCTTTACCCGAACTGGGATTTTCTTAGGCTCCATCCATCAAACATTTGATTCCTCTAGAGTATATAGGCAGAATGAAATTAGTCTGCCATTGCAGAAGAGGGAGTGGCTTGCACGTTTCTCCTCCAAACATGGTAGTTATAACAGATCCACACACCTCCATCCCTCCTGCCCGAGAGTCCCCCAACAGGGACTACGGTGCTTGAGGGGCATTAACTTCCCAGAATGACCTCGGCAGAAGATCTTGCTCAAAGCAAGATCAGAGCTGGGCAGCTGCAGCTTGGGAAAGTGTCTGCGCTCTTACCTCTTTTTAATGAACTGTAAACTATTTTCACACCTCTGCCTAGACTTCTTTCACACTTCAGCCTGCATATTTTTCTGCCTTTTTCATCCTTTCTGACACATGCCTCTGAAAACCTCTTGGACTTGGTGTAATTCTAGAACACTGATACTTATCATCATAACATCTAATTATTTTTTTTTGCAGTATTTGAATTCAGAGCCAGTTTTTNTCTGGTGTATAGCTAAAGACAATAAACTTCCTCAAATATTTGCTGTCAGAAAAGATACTTCTGGCATTGACTGTCTTTTTTCATGTTTGTAAAACGGCATTAGAAAAAGTTAGAGAGTAGATAACACCCGTTAATACAGTAGTAACCTTTGCATTTACCCTCAACTTTTCTTGTTTTTACACATAGGTATTTTGCCTTCTAAGGCAATTAAAGGCGGCAAAACATGATAAGGCTTTTTTGTCACCAGTAATGTGATATTTTTCTAGCAGAAACTTGGGGCCTTTTGCTAAACCCTTTAGGCAATTGTTCTGGTGGATTTAGAGGTTTTCTTGGTTTCATGTATGGTTAGGATATCGGAGTGCTGTCTACAATAACTTCCTTGTTCCTCTGTAATTTTCCTTTGGCGTGTGTTTGATACCAGCAGGCTTGTCCATTCCCATCTGCTCTGTATTGGTTTTATGCAAATTCTCCCTCATCCCTCTACAAGTCCTTTCAAGTTAAAATATTGCTTCCTCATGCCCGCTTATATTACTTGTAACTGCCGCACAGTGACCTGCTCAGCACCCATATATTGGGCACAAAAGACATAATCTTTGTGAATCAGATATCTTTTATCTCATCCCTGTTTGCGTTACACATTCCCCTCACAGTAACTTTTCCACAATGCTCATCCGTTTAATGCCCAAATACCTGAGGTCTCTTATTTTTGTCCAACGTACTCGTTGCATTACTCATGGTGAACTGATGAGCAAGGAGATAAAATGACTTGCTGGAGGTGGTGCATGGATCTACAGTGCAGCCAGAAGAGAAACTAGACTGTTTGAGCACTGTGTCTGGGATCTAACTGGGGCGTAACCGTCTAACTCTTCCTTTCAATGAAGTGAAGTAAAGGCAATAGTTTGTTTTGTGGTATGAGTTTACCCTGTCCATAAATTTGCAGTGGTTTAAGATGAAACGTCTTTTGCCAGGTGTGAAACTGTCCCACCAAGCATGGGGATGGCTGGAGCCTTTGCAGGAGGGTTTCATGCCAGAGCTACACTTGTATACAGCTACAAACCCGGGGTCAGACAAGCTGTATAAAACTAGTGTGGCAACACCTGTACTCTGGGGAGTTCACTGTCCCCAAAATCAAGGAGATGTGAGGTAGAAGCGATAGCTCTATAATATCTGTGCTATTGAAGGTATCTCTTCACCCTTTAAAAAGCTGATGTCTCTTGGACTGGTACAGAAGGCTAATTCCTCAAGATGCGGAGGAGCCTTCCTGCAGCAGCCATGTTTTGAATGTAAACCCAACCTCTCACTGGCAGTGGGAGCTGGTGAATATATTTCTGTATAAAGTTCTACTTTTTATCTCATCTAGGATTTCTAGAGTAGATATTTTATTTTTTTTGTGATAAGAATATCTCCTGAGGCTTGCCTTAGATTTCAATAGTATAATGCTGTTTTGCCTTGAAAAAGTTGAGATAGCCTTGAAAGATTGTGTTAAAAGTTGTGGTATTCTGGTCTGCACAGTAGCCTAGTAAACTTTGGAGGCACCAAGGGGAGTGTGGTTTGCTGTTGGATTAATTTACTGAATGTTGATGTTGGTCTCAGTTCTGCAAAATCTAGTCTCATACTAGGCTCAATGAGCAAGGGTGAATACCAAAGGTAGAAATAGCTTATTTTTAATGTGAAAATGTTGTTAATTTTATCACTTGATTGTATTAGTTACAGGGTATGAGAAATAATTTAATCAGTGGAATAAAACATGAATAATGTAAATATCTGTAGCATACTAAATCAATACTTTTTTCCACTTACATTTCAGAGAAATATACTTGTCAGGTTTTGTTACATTCTTTTTTTTTTTTTTTGTTGGATGGTTTTCTAAATGTGATTCCTTCTAAGATCATTACTGTTGATGTCAAAAGAAAAGCCATAGGCAGTCCAGATTGGGTATCAACACTACTAATGCTTAAATTACCAGAAAAAGGAAAAAGATAGGGATTTATTTAACTACTGTGGAGCACAACAAAAGGCATTCTGCTACTGTGTTGAATGCAATGTGTACTCTTCAGTACTCTTGCTGATCATAAATGCAGTTTTAGGCTTCAAAGAGAGGCCACCATATCTGAGAACTGAAAACTTACAATCTGCCATATGGCCATTTTCAGAGCTTAACTTCCTCCTTTGCTAATTATCAAGAGATACGGATGTACACAGGAGCTTATTCCAAGTGTCTTTCGTGGGCATAGCGCTTCTGAAGGGAATGATTCTGATTCTCTTATGATGGTGCGAATTTGGAGTATTGTCACTGAGCAAAAATGCAAACATTGATGATATTAAGCAGAATATCAGGTGAAGTTATTATAATGGTCCTTTCTGACCTTACTGTGCCTGTATTTAATGGTTCCAGCACTGTAATGTTAGAGTAAGGCAGGGGTGAGTCTAATTTAATATTTTTTGCGTGTCTCAATTCTGTAGCAAGGTTGCCCTCATTTCTCAGCTATCTCCATGTACATGGAGCATTCAGTAAATATGTTCAAGATACACAGACTGCAATTAAAACAGCCTGTATGAATGTAAAAGCCTAATGGTCTAATTTTTCAACTACATCAATGTCTGTGGGAATTGAAGTTGTAATCATTATCTTCCAGGAGGCACCTTTCAAGATGGCGTGGCCTGAATCAGGCAGGAGTCTGGGTCTGAAAGAAGCACAGACTTGGTTCCAGAGCCACAGTCAGAGACCAGAACTTTAATGTGAGCACTTTAATGTGGGGGTGTGTTGTATCCCAGCAGCAGCAGCAGGAGTGGGTGAACTCTCTGGCCATAAACCATGTTCATGAGGTTCCCCACAGCTCTGCTTCCCACCAGACCTGAGCTGCTGGTTAGCTGCAGGGTCCCTTTCCATCCTAGCTCTGCGTGTCTCCTGCCAGGACTTCAGCTTCTCTTCAAACCTTCCTTCACATCCTGGAGTACGTTAGCCCTGAGGCAGTACCAACAACAATGCGTGTTCTGGAAGGGGGACAAAGCACTTTGTGCTGGCTGACACGCACGGTTCTTCTACATCTTGGAGGAGCAGAACAGCACAGAGGGGAGAAACATTTGTCTTGTCCTCATATAGCCTGGCTTTTCCAAGACTGAGTGTTTCCACTAAAGCTGGTCATACAGGATTAATGTCAAAGGGGTGTTCAGATGTTCGGGGCTGATAAAAAGCAGTTTGCCAGCATTCAGAGCCCTCAAGCTCATGTTCAAATTAAAAAAAAAAAAAGAAAAAAAAGTAGAGACCAGCAAAGATTAAAATAGTTGAGGTACAAAAAGAAAAGGGAAAAACCTCCTCAGTTATCTATGATAACACTATTGTTTTCATTTTTTATTATCTTGCTTGTTACACGCCAATGAGAAACAACCACAGATCGTCAATAAGGTTTTTAATTGCAAAGATTTCCTGTGACGTGAGTGTTAATGAATGTCAAGGCAATAACACAAAAGACATTACTTGTTTAATGATTGATAGAACAAGAAAAGCACGAGGTCTTTTGCAGGATAAATGACTACTGTTCTGTGTTCCTTTACATTAGCAGTATCAACACTTAGATCACATGGCAGGAGATAATGGTCCAGGAGATAAAGTACAGAATCAGTCTGTTATACAATAACAGACATAGTAATGATAATTAATGTGCATTTCTTTGGCCATTCTCATACTTGTCAGTGCTGAGCCATGGGGATCAGTGCTTTGCTGTTGACTTAAATAAGGGCAGGACAGGGCACTTGGTTGGTCTGAGAGTTTTTGACTTTTGCTCTGCTACAAAGATGTTGGACCTTAAAAGCTTTTTTTGTCTGATAGTTGAAGTCAACATTCACATATGTAGATTTTGTGGGTCATGATAATAATACATGTCAATTGTTCAGAGTAATATGACTGGGAAAAAGGGCATTTAAACGTGCAGTGTGACGGCACACATCAAAACAAACCCTTGGGCTTTGACCAGGAAGAACTGACATTATGATACCCACTGAGGGCTCATCTCCTTTCACTTATCATGGAATAATAAGCTGAGGGTTTTCTCCAAAGAAGAGAGACATCCTTGTCAAGGCCCCTTTCACACACAAAATTTAACACAGAAAGTTGATGAAAATCTACAGTTTGTAAAGACCCCCGGTAGCGGCAAACTGTCTGAGGAACACTTCATGATGTGGGCCACTGGCCCAAACCACACCCTCGCACTGCTCTGGGTATGAACTTCATGGAAAAGTTGTGCAGCTTTGGTTTGGTTTATATGGTTTCTGACACACCAGATTTCATTGGACAATGTGCACTTGGCAACTTTTGACTGGTTTGCACCGCGAGGTTTCAAGTGCCCCTGGAGCTCTGCCGAGTGAGCAACTTTCTCCAAAAATGTGCTAAATACGAGAAAGCCTTCGTGGTGAAAATTAGTTCATGGTTTGGCAAAATGTTTGGGGAGTCAGAAAACTATTTGGATGGAACCTGGATGGTTTAATTATTGGCCTTGAACCACAAATTAATGGAGCTGCGCATGGCCTTTGGTTTCAAAATGTAGCACTGGATTATGTTTCCTCATTTTTGAAAGTTGTGTTGGTTTGCAGCTATCTGTGTTGGCATGGGTGTTGCTGCCTGAAAGTTCTACTGGTAAAAACTGTACATGTTTCCTCCAAAATAAGAATCTTATTCAAATGAATAATATAGTTTAAAAATCTCTAAAAGCATTTCCTATAACTAGAGCATCTTGGCTTACACCAGGCTAAAAATTCCAGAAGTTTTAAAAATCCCTTTGTAGCTATTGCGAGTTGCCTGATGGGATCGTGTTTGTCAGCTTTGAATTATGTTGTTCAACTGATTCTTGTCCTCCAAAGCTCGCCAAAAGCTGTGTTTGAGCTTTACTTGAGAAAAGTACGCACAGCCTTGTGCCATTTGTCTTCCTTTAGAAAAAGCAGCTTCCAAAGGGTCTGTCAATAAGTACTTTGACCTACGAATGTGGTCAAACATGTGGACTGGCCAATGTGGCACGGATGTAGAGAGGTATCAGAGTCTCTTGGTCAATGTGAATGAGACATGGGGTTGAATGGGTTGGTTTCAGATTTTTGTTCTGTGGGGTGAGCACGCATGGGCTACAAAACCTACTGTGCCTTCGCCGTCCTCCTGCTAAGCTGGTTTTGGGCAATGCATGTTTGCTCCTGTGTTACACCATTAAAGCTTTCCCAGTCCTGGCTGTACATCCTCCTCCCCATCCCATGTGAGTTTGGAATTTTCAGAGCTCAGCCCCACTTTGGAGGTGACTGAACTGTGGCAGGAGCTGCCTGTGTTGAAGGCAGGAAGCAGAAAAACAACTTAAAGAGCTTTGGGGTGTTTTTTTAACGTTCAACTTCTTTAACAGCAATGGCAGGGAGGGCAGCACAGCATGGAAAGTGTGAGCGGGTGTCTCTCGGGGACTGGGGCCAGGCTCTGCCCTGCTGCCATTGTGCTC
Organism: Nycticryphes semicollaris; assembly: GCA_013400055.1. NCBI lineage: Eukaryota > Metazoa > Chordata > Aves > Charadriiformes > Rostratulidae > Nycticryphes > Nycticryphes semicollaris. The sequence continues at coordinate 230,646 of VXBJ01002281.1, forward strand.
AGCCAGGCATCACCATCCCACTTCTGACCCCGCCGGGGCAAACCGATGAGAGGCTTCTTGCATCAAATGGGAGTCTTTAAACAAGTTGGTAGGTGCTTAAAAATTTTTGCTATCCTCTTTGCGCTGCTCTGCAGAGTTAACACATCTGCAACAAGTGCTTACCTGGTCACGTGTTTTCGGCAAAAAAGTGAGGAAAAGGGGAACACAGAAGAAAGGACTGGGGAAAAAAAGTTGGCTTTAAAATGTTCTGTCAAAATTACTTTGATTTAGACTTCGTTTTAGCTGTTATGTTATGAAGTACTGCAGGGGTAGCCCCTTCAAAACATGGGGGTAAATAAAAATATTGCAGCTGAACTATGAGATGCTGTATACCCCTGTATACAGCCCTGTATGAGTCTGAATTTCAGCTTTCCAAATTGCCTTATATTCAGTTTAACCCACCACGCTTTGATCTCCATTCTGCAGACCCAGTAGTTTTATGTCTCTTTTTCACTCGCAGCCTCGGGACGGGTGATCAAGGGGTGAGGGAACTTCTTCCTGTCGCTTCCAATTTTAGGATCAGGACCCAGATCTGGGAAATCACTTAAGCGCATGCTTGACTTGAAGCGAAGGTTTCCTTGTGTGGTGGTGCCCTCCCCAAAAGAGATCTTCTCCTCAAGTATCTAATGCTTGAAATTGGACTGGCCTGGGGAAGCCACTTCTTCCCTGGCACCATGAAGGACCAGACCCCTGAGAGCCCAAAGGCTCGATCCCATTGATCTCCCCACTACCCTTCCCAAGGAAAAACAGGTTGGGAGAGCGGGAACAGCCTCCCGGCACTTCTCACCAGAGCAGCGCCCGCCGCTCTCCTTGTGGGAGCATGTTGAGGCATTAATGAAATGCACAAAGCAAAGAGGCTCATCCATATAAATGGGTGATTTAAATAATGAGGAAGGAGAAAGGATGTGGTTCAGTGTCACTACTGATTAATTAGGGCATAAAATAAATAACCCTCCTAACAACATTGGCCGCTTCCACTATAACTTACTCTATTAGTGGGTGCTGGAGTTAATACAAGTGACAGTGTAATTACAGGTTAGTTAACCGACTCGTTATGACGTTTGCTTCATTTCGGGGGATGGTCCTATTTACACACACACATTTTCCTACTGTACAGAAAGTCAGCAGCAGAGGACTGATAAAAGTTGGTAGTTAATCCTGCAGTTTCACCACTCGTCAGGCACAATTTTTCTGTTCCCCTCCCTTCCCTTTGTGAAAGTCAACTCCACTGCTGTCAGAAGTGTGGTTTAATTCCCCCGTGTGCTTGTTTGATGTCACAGCTGAGGTCACGCTTAGGTATTGTGCTCTTATGAGTAAGCACGTTTATCTAATGTGTGGCCGCACAATGAAATGATGAACAGATGTTAACAGTGAGTTTTTAACATCTTAGCTCTTTTGTATGGAAGTTTTATTGAAATGTTTTGCCTGTTAACTCTATGAGTGTCGGGCAAAAGCAAGAAAATATATACCAGGATTTATAGGGTTTTGGAGTAACTGCCGATGTAACAAGCCATTTACATTTAATACTTTTATGGCTGCTGGCCAATAGCTTCTGCAGCTTGTGGTATGGATCAGAAGTTTCTCATAGAAAGAGAACAAATGCAAAATTAGATCTCCTAAATGATAATGCATTACAACCCCAACTTCACATTAACACAGGCCTTCAAACGTGACATTGAATCCTTCATTTGTTTAACGGCTCCATGGAAGTCCTGAAGCTACTCTGAAATATTTTTAGGGGTTGGTCAGTGTTTCTTATTTTCTCCCTGTAGGATGGGAGGAAGAGGGGAGGAGGAAATCAGGCAATTTTCCTGTATTGTAACTATGTGACAGTGATATCAGTATGAAATTTTTAAGGTCTCTTCAGGTCAATACAGCTGAAAATAGGATCTGTAAATAGGAGTTTATACAACCTTCACTACAAGTGATGCTGCCAATGCTGTATACAATATATTATTGTATAATACTTGCTTAAGATCTTGTACTTATTATCCCTTCCCAAGGTTAGCGTAATTTTTGTTTTCTCCTAAATCACATTGCAGCCTGATAGTGCCTAAGTTTCTCTGCTTCTTATGTATAGAAGGGAGTTTGAGTTTAATTAATCTAATGCCTCAAAAATTTTTTACTATTTTTGGTAAATCATCCAAATACTATACATGATCATTAAAAGAGCCACAAAGCTTGTTTTCTTCAGAATTCAAGGCAAATAGCCATATTTCTATTTCAGTGCAAGTTATAGCATTATCCTTTTTTTTTGTAGTAAGTCAGTTGTTATATGCTATAGAAAGTCACTTTGAATTCAAATATAAAATGAGGCCATCCATCATGTTAGCAATTTAATTACCTCGGTATATATTTTTTCAAAAAAAAACCCCCACAAACCCCAAACACAACAAGCCACCTCTATTATTTGTTGTGTGTATATATCTTATTACAGATTCATTGCCTGGGGACAGGCAGGGCTGTCAGCGGGGCAGTCCTTGTGGTTAGAAATGCCGAGATGGGGAGCAGATAAGACATGAAGTCCTTGTGCCTCCTGTTCGGGTCCGCTCCGTTCCGTGTTTGCTTGGGGCCTTACCTGTTAGATTCCCTGTAATCTTTGTTGCAACAGTGAAATGGTGCCTTGTAAAGCAATGAAGCGTGACAGGGATATTGAAAGGGTCGAATGAGGTAGAAACGTGATATTTTCTGCCTTCTGTGGGCCCAGGAAATAGGAGTCCGGCTGCTGAACTGGGATTTGACATTCACCATCGCATTCGCGGCAAGAAAGTTGTGGGATTTAGTGTTTAGTGCTTACAGAAGAGACAAAGTAAGCAAGGCCCGCAATTTATCTAATTTTTTAACCATCTGGTTTCACAGCAACTGAAGATTAAGCGTTGATGAACTGGAAAACTACAAATGCTGAGGCAGGGTAGGGAGAGAAGGGCTTTTATTTATTTAACTTTTGATAGTAAAATTCACAGAATACCTAAGTGTCCTTCAGAGATTGAGACGAATTTCAGGGTTTGCTTTAATTTTTATTTTTTTTTTTTTTTAAAAGGGTTGGATAATTTCATGGCCAATAAAACGTGTAGCAATAAAAGTTAAGATAATGGGAAGTGTAAAGAAATGACTTGGTTTAGGGCACGAGTGGATTCGAGAGTTGGGGTGGAAAAGGAGATCTCACTCTCATGCCCATGTCTCAAGGCACACAAGCTTTTCCGAAATCATTAGGTATTAGCTAGGCCAGATATGGGATGCCAAATTTAATGATATATGTTATATTCAGAAGGTCCCTTGTCCCACTTAGGCAGCCCTGTGATGTGCTATTTTCAGCAGTCAGCTGATTTTCTCATTTTAGCCTATTTTCTACAACAAAAAACTGTTGGGTGCTCATCGCTGAAGAGAAATTATGCTTTTCCCTTAGGTGATTGAGTGGGAGCTGAGCTTGTCTACGCAGACATGTACATGGGTGTACAGGTGGGACTTGGCTGAGGTAGCCAAGTCATCCCAGGTAGACCTTTAAGGCTAGCTAACAATAATGGTTTTGGAGCAAGAAGAGACCGATTCACTGATTTCCCTGTATTGACCTTGAAGCAAACAGGCAAAAGCATTTTTTGTGGGGCTTGAAAGAAGTGTAAAAACCACACAGGTGAGATGACATAAGTGGAAGAGACAGAAAGATAATATTTAAAAAGGACACACCTCAATCATTTTTATTCTCTTGGGTAGCAATCTATCCCATGGAATAGATGAGACCAGATATTCTTTCATTCCTTCTGCTGCCTTACATCCGTCATGTTCTTTGCCCTACCAGGCTCGAAGGATCTCAGAGTTTTGATTAGTTTCAGCTGGACTTCAGTATCAAATGTAAAAAACAGTTATTTTGTCTGCACATGTTACTTTTCCATACGCAAAGGCACATCCTACAAATAAAGTCTTCAGGGAGGTTTAAAATTGGCCTGCAACAGCAAGAAGAGAGAAACAAGCTGGCTTGCTTTATATAAAAGACTATGCAGGTATCGACCCCAGAAAATTTGTCAAGTCAACACCTAATGATGGCTTAGCTGCTGGGCTTGGCCATGCAATATTTAAATGGGGCTCTGTTTCTTTACGCCTTGGTTTTTAACGTATGGGGCCTGAATGAGTGAGGAGAAACAGAAGCGCTGTGTGAGCATTTCTGCCCGGGAGCTGGAGTGGCTCTGCTGAAATTTGGTCATAAACTGTTTTAACTCCCATGTCTTTGGGGAAGGCTCAGGCGAGTGTCTCCACATCTGCCATCGGTTGTGTTTAAAAACAACCCTCCAGGAGCTTGTAAAGCACCGTGGGTGACAGGAGACATCCTGCCTGGATGTAGTCCTCAGTAATGTGCTCTGGGCAATCCTGCTTTTGCAGGGGAGTTGGACTAGATGATCTCTAGAGGTCCCTGCCAACTCTGGCAATTCCATGAGAAGACTTTTTCCAGAAGCAGGGAGTTAAACCCAGCTCTTGCGTATCTGACCAGCACCATCTGAGTCTCTCCTTGTCGTTCTAGTCTCATCTGGAAGAGAAGACAGGAATAATAGGAAATTTCGAAAATTGATAGCCAAAATCCTAAGCGTGGCAGCTTTCCCTTTCTTTGCCAGCATGTGGCTTCACAGTCACCTGGGTCACTAAAGACATGGAAAACGAAGGTGGTTTCACCCACTTTGCAGGCCTTTCAGTTCATGAGAAGCAAAACATATATCAGTTGTCTTCTGAAAGAAGGTGCATATGCAGATACCAAGGAATACCTGGCATCTTCATCCACACGAGACCAGATCATGATATTGTTTGGCTGCTAGGAAAATCACTGAGAGCTCTTCCACCACAGCATCAGTATTTTGAAGGAGAGTATCTACATTCACTTACTTTTTATGAGAAAAATTGAAGCGGCTTAAAATTTTTCATTTGTTTTCAGTTTTCCCATTTTGCTTCTCTAGTGTCAATGTGTTTCTTGTTTTGAGATATATATATATTTCAATCATCTGTTTATATTAAATGCAACTTAGTAACACAACACACTTTCTCTTAATGTTTTTCAGGCTTTAAAACACAAATTAAAAATGAATTGAATTAACGTAAGCGAGTTTAAATATTAAATAAAATATTGCCTTATGTGTTTAAATATCTCTGAATCCAAGTTTTTTTCCTGAGTATTTATTTCAAGCATAACATTGGCCTTTAGCTTTTGGTTCTGATTTCATTTTTTTTCCTCTCCCTCAGTCATATTTCAGAATTCCCTGAAAACTGAAATTTCCCATTTCTCGACAGCTCTGGAAGTTCTATAAAGCGGGATTTCCAGGGTATCAAAGGCTCACGTAGGCAGCTGAGACACTCAGAAATACTGTGGTATAGTTAAGAACCAAATCTAAGTTTATCTAAATCTGAGCCCAGTGACTTAAACAGAGTAATTCTAACATTTCTTCTTTTTGCCATCAAAGATAGTGCCAAGAGCTGGATGAAAGCTTTTACTGAGTGTAAGAATAGATGCTCGTGTGCACCCAGAAGTGTTACTAATGCTGCTTTAATAAAACATAAATTCTGAGCCCTGCTCCCTGCCAGCCTGATGCGGGTGGACTCTATTAAGCTTTTTTCGGCCGTGCTTGCAGGCTGGGAGGTTGCGATGGGAAACCCGGGCTGTCTGGATGCAGGCCAGGGAGGAACTCCGCACAGAGCACAGCCAAAACAGAGCACTTCTTCCAGGTCCTTTAAAGTCCCAGCCTCAGTGGAGCTCAAATGCTCCACTGAGCTAACAGGGAAATGTAAATGTGCCACGGGCACGGATTTTGGGGAGGGTTGCCCAGCTACTTGATGGGCCCTGGGGGTGAAGAGCTATCTGTACGGTAAATAAAGGTGATGAACCACTGCGGCAAACCTGCCAGGCAATGGGCACATCCCTCATCCCTCTGTTTCTGTGCATTTTTTTGGGTGTGCCTGAGCCAAACCCAGGCTTTTCAGCTGCTTTCAAGAGTGTCTGGGTAAAATGTGAAAACCTGAGTTGTGCAGTCGACTGGGATAGCTGCTTCTGCCCTTTTGTCTGGTGAATGCAATAATAAATCAGATTTAGTGTAAGCAGTTATTTCAGTTACATACTTCTGTATAGTAGTTTTTAAGCTGGGCTTGTTGTCAGTGTCTCTGCCTGATGGGAATGCCCCAGTATTAAAACTGGGCAATTTTGCTACTTGGGCACAATGTGCGGGTGCAGTTACAAACACTGTCATTTTTTTAAATGATAGGCCTTTTAAATGTAATGTGGAGGGAGGGTCTATAATTTGTTTTTCTTTTGAATAATGGCAAAGAGAAAGAAACATACTACTGCTTTAAACAGACAACTCACAGGTTTAGCATTTGAATCAGACGTATTTGGATGGTGTGTTTTTTAAGCCAAGGCGGTATTAATCTTAACCCATTTATGGAGCGAGCCAAAAATAAATATAGCTTTTCTAGCCAAAAAATTAAGGCAGGCTTCTCCAACTCTGAGTTACCACTCTGTTTCAGATTTAGTATTAGACAAACATCCCGTTATTTTGTACAGATTACAAATAATAAAAGAAAAAAGAAAAAAAAGTAGTGAATGGGAGTGAGTATGTAGCATGTCCCCTTGTTTCCTTTCTCTTGTAGACACCACAGACATGCACTGTCTGCCTCAACACGGGGCTGAAATCTCATCAGACATAATGCCTGGCACTGTCACTAGCAAAACGAAGCGTATTTGATATTTAAGTTTAAGAAAAGCTGCTTTAAAACAAGAGTTTGGGTTCAAAGCGGGAAGTTTGCTAATAGGTTTGAGGCAAACGTGTTCCTGATTACACCCCATTAAGAAAGTGGAATGCAGCGAGGGCTGCTTCCCCCGAGGAAGCCCCAGCGCGCACGGGATTTGAAGTCTGCAGCCAGCCCAGCAGACGATGCCAGACCTGCTGACCCTGTGAATTTTGCAGTATATTTTCAAAGCTAATGTGCCTTTTGGGGTTCAGTGGGAAGGAGGGGAAGAGATACTTCTTCACCGCACAGATTTCGAAAGGGTCTGGAGTCAGGTCAGCTCATTGTGCATTTTGTTCTCGTACGCGTTTGCTCATCTCTAATAACAGTGTAAAAACTGAAAAGCATCTGAAGCTCTGCTGTATTTTGACGTGCTCATTTGTTCCACGACTGGCTGTGTGCGTCCAAAGCAGCGACGCCTGTTCCAAGTGGTTTCTGGTGAGGCAGAGCTGTACGATTCGCTTGAATCATAACATGAGTCTGGTATGAGTCTTGTCGTGATGTGTCCCTGCCTGTGGAATACAAGAAATTTCTTCATTATTTTTCATCAGACAATTCCATGGAAAATGACATTCATATGGTGAAAATGCAGAGGCCAAGGGATATGATATTCCAGGGACTGTCATACATGCAGTGCCTGCTGGACTGGTCTATATGCCCAGGGATAGAAATGCTTCACTGGCTTCTCCGTTATTAACCATCAGTGGAGGTGGCTGGGAAACCCAGACGTGCTGGTTCGGAGGTAGGATGAAGGGAAGGAAGGTTTGGGGACCTTATCAGAAATGGCACCACTAATGTCATCAGTGGGTCCTTGGGAGGGTTACGTTATAACTCAGCTTTATAACAGGGAATTTGTGCTCACGCCAGCTATCCCAGGGGGTGCAGGTTTTAAATGCACACACATTTCATTCTGCGTGACAACACCTTGAAAATGCAGGTTAGTTAAGACAAACCGCCGTCAATTAAGTTTATTGGATGATGTCAGTGATGTAGGTGATATATATAATCACGGATTTGGAAAAAGGGCCCCCTCTTCTCTGGATCTGCAAACAGTTTGTCAATAACGGAAGAAAATTTACAGTGACAGTCAGTGTGATTTTGCAATATGCAAAATGGACTTAATTGTCAGCACGAGAAATCACTGCATCAGGTATCAGGACTTTGATTTGTGGTTTTGTTCTTTGTTTTCAAAAAGTACCATCTGCAAATGGCAGAATTATTTCCATAGCCCATTCCTATGGATTTACTAGGAAGAGACCCACTGGTTGCCCTTCAGCTGGAGCCGGTCTCTGGCAAGGCACACACAGAAGCAGCAGTGCCTGATCTGATAGACTTTTGCTATCATCAGAGACCAGTTGGTTTAATTTTCCCTGGTGGTCTTTTTGCCACTGGTAGATGGTGTTGCTAACACCTGACACCAAATTTTAATAGCTTCTCATTTTATTTAAGCACAAGTTTTGAGCAGTGACAACTAATAGTAAAGGAACGAAACCTTCAGAAACAATCCTCAAATTATGTGCATGTGCTGCTTTTGGTAACTTCAGTTTTGTGTTTTAGGAGGAAATCCTTGTTCCTGTGATTTACGTTGACAGCAATAATGGGTGAAGTACTCTGCAGAAGTTCCAAGAGATTAAAATTTGTGGCAGATTTGTCTTCAAATCCTGAAAATTATTCCTCTTGGATCACGTGTGTTATTCCTTGTACTCCAGACTACATACATAGTTCTGATGTTGTCATCTTAGGTGTCTGCTGGACCATAAGTGTTCAGTCACCTCAAATCAAAGCCAAAAAAGTAGTGCTGCTTTTTTTGTCTTCCCTGGCCTCTCAGTGGGACCACCAAGTTTTGGGGACCAAAGAATGATACTTTCTCAAAAAGGATTTGATTCAAACTCCTTCAAAACTCATATGGGGTGGATTATATTTGAATGTGGCCAAAATGTGTATTAAACATTTTAATGGATATATGTATCTCCATTATATATATATAACCATTTTAATTATTGAAACCTGTAATTTTTAGAATATTGGTTATGATTATTACTAGTAAGAGCAATGAACTTAGTCCCAGTATGGGATTTGCAGTGCAAGCTATTGAGTATACTGAAGGGTGTCCCATCTACTTGCATGCTTAGAAAGTAGGTATCTGGTTTGAAGAATCAATTAGCGTGGTTATAGTGCAGGATTTAGCCTGTCAGCTTTCTCTTTTTCACTATTTTGTCTCTTCTTCCCCTTGAGGGGAGGGGGAAAGGCAACCAAAACCTGGGGATTAGCTAAGAGTTCAGGTATTGCACTTGAGCGTACTCTGTAGGACTGATTTAATAATTTATCAATCTCTCAAGATGAGTTTCAAATCTAATAATGATGCATTTTTTTTTCTCAGGACCATAAATTGTTTGATATTCCTAGGTGATACTCATGTAAAGACTTAACCCACTATTTGCTTATACTAAGTAAACAGTTACAACAACTTCAGTAATTTCCAACTCGCTTCTTCGTTTATTAAGTTAGTACAAACTGAGCACTACCCCATTCTGCAGGATGATACCACTGTCCTTATTGGACACTGCAACAATTTGTGCTTCGGATTTTGAATCAGTGTCCTTGTTTCTAGTAAGCCTCACCACTTCCTTTTCAGTGTGCTACAATTCCTTTGCTGTCTGTTTTAGTGTCTTCCCCCTCGGCTTGATTTACTCAAGTCTGTGCTTGGAGTTGGCTAATGGTAAATTGATCCAAATTACATTAAATGGGACAAACCCATTGCTTATGAAGAAGCTGCTGAGTGAATCTGGCTGGACTGACGGGTTCCCAAATCCTTGTTTTTTTCTTCCAACCAGTTCTATAATAACATTCCAATTTATCAAATGCAGTCTAAAATTATCTCCTCTACTTCTGACCCGGTGGCTTTTTGAGTTTATTTTTGATTTTTTTTTTCCCAGTTGTTTTGCTTTTTGCCTAGCAGTTATGCTCCAGCTATAGCCTCGCTTCATGGGACAAAGGTGGTTAATATTACATGTGCTACACTCTTCTTCCGCTGAGGTAACTGTAACCTGCACTGATAACACTTATTTTTGCCCAAAGTAATTTTTATTCTTGTGTTGACTTATTTTGTTCAATACTGATGAAGAAAGGAGCTTCAGCATCTCACGTGTGTGTTTTGACATATGTTTTCTTACAAAGTGATCTGTGTTTCAGAAATAGGTTATACTAGTGGGTCAAGAGCTGTTGCTTTAACTAGTGCCTTGTATTCATGAAAGGCTGTAATTGATTCCCGTCTCTTTTATGGAATAGTCCTATTTTCTCGCTGAATAGATTCTTCTGGTTCTTTAAAAGGCAGCATTCATCTCAATCATCTCACTGTTGCTTTTTCACTACTGTCGCCCAAGAAGGAGCCCCATTATCCTCCTCTCCCCTTCAAAACACAGCATTCAAAATTACTAATTTTTCCATCTGGATAGATCTCTAGACTCATTGAAGAGCGTCTCCTCAGCAGCAAGCAAAACACCAAATGCTTTGAGATTTAAGATAAAGCACTAAAAGTTGATAACTCAACGTGTCTTTATTATCAGTGTAATTTTTGGGGAGGAAGCTGAAGATAAACAGAGCAGAGGGATTTCCAGTGGCTGTACATAATAGCATTAGCTTCTGCTGTACCCTTGGAGCTTAATGTGTAAAAATGCTGGATCAAAGGGCTAATAGAAGAGTGAAGTGCAAATTGGGTAAAATAAGAGAAGATCAGTGTTTATAACCTGCCATGAAGTGGGCATTCAGTCCCTCTGTTCTCCCGTTGCATTTTGGAAACCTACAGTTACCTGGGCTTCAAGCCTGCGGGATCCATGGGTGAATAAATCTGTGTGTGGGGAATAAAAATCCCCAATTCGTGCCTCGGAGGTGTGGATTGTCCCTCACTGCAGCACATGGAAGTACTGCAAAAAATAAATAGCTTGACGTTGCTTATTTTTATGCATAACATGTTTCAGTTTTGACGATTTCCTACCAAATTAAAGATTCCCTTGGCCACCTCTCTCCACAATTACCCATTTTACAGGCACCTTCTTGGAAGCTTATATAAAAATTTACCCAGTGAAAATAGATATGGCACAATCTGGCATTAAAATAAGCCTTTTTTGATGGCATTTGGAAGAGGGAGAGAATGTCTCCAGGTTTCTACTTTGCCTCATCATGACATGTAACTCCAAAATGGAGAAGACCAGGAGCAAAACAATTAAGAAACCAGAGACCTGCGAAATATTTGTCAGGAAATCTGAAGTCACATGGAAAGCGCTGCCCCTTGAAGGCCACTGGCTAGGCTGAGGTTTGCAAACTTTCTGCACAAATCTAGGCTCAGTTTCCAGTAAAACCTGGCCTGATTTAGCATTTTAAATCAAAGCCAGTTGGGATTTCATGTGATTGCAGGTGAGATCCAGTGGCCTCTCAAGGGTTTCTCTCCTTGAGCTGAGGAAATCAAACTCTCTGTGATACAAGGCTGAATTTTTTATTTTTTTTTCCATGGGCGCCTGCAAGTCAACAGCAGCACAGTTTATGCAAGGACAAGTTTTTGGAGTGGCTGCAGGGCAAATTTCACTGGAGCAATGTTGTGTGACAGGGGACTTGATGTTACCCCATGCTGTGGGACCTCAGTCCCCAAACTGGTATGATATTCAGGGCTTGTGTTATATCCTAGGATGATATTATCTGTGAAAGGGCTGTACATGTGATATAACTGGAGTTAAAAACTAACACAGTGTGTATGCCATCGTGCTATTTCAATTGCCAGTTCTGTTTTATTAGTACAGTTCACGTGGCATATATACAGGAGAAAATCCATCCTCCAATGGATTTTCCTTTTTTCCCTTCATCCTGGCCTGATAGGGGAATATGTGCTTACAAGTAGCTGGAAATTTCTTTGGAATTTACTTGGTTAATTGAAATATTCCTATCAAATAGCTGCAGTCCACCAGCAGGCACTCTAAATCCTCAGGCTCTCACCTACCTCCCTTCCCAAACTCCTTCCTTTCTTTGGAGTTTGAAAGTTTGGACACTAGTGGCCCCGAGTGATGTCTTTGAGGCATTGTCAAAGGTTTTACAGCATTTTGTGGTACTGGTTTGAGTGCAGAGGTAAACAACTGAGTCATATACTTCTGCCTTAAAACAAATTGATGTCCTGTATCATGCTATTTACTTTATCATCAGGGCGGAAGGGTGGAGAGGTGGAAATATTTTTTTATCTGGTTAGGGAGGAGGGGAGGGAACAGAGAGAGAGGTGTTGAAGATACAGGTGAGTTCAGTTTCCAAAGGGCGAAAATACTTCTCTGACCTGATGGCACAATTTCATCTTCAGAATAGATGAATTCACCAAGGACCCAATTCCACCCTCATTTTGTTTACAACTCTTACTGATGTCATTAAAACATACATTCAAAGGGACAGCTAGGATATATGGGCCAGGCTTCAAAAATCTATAAGGATCATTAAAGAACAGACTTAAAATATTCATTTGCCCATGAATGGCATGCAACGACATTAAACCTTTGATGGCTTTAGGCTTCTCAGCAGAGAAACAGGGATTAAAATAGATTTCATAAATAAACAAATAAATAATCTCAGCAATGTCTCCACGCTAACGTGTCCATAATCAATGAAACTGTTCTCCATTAGAAACACGTATCCTGAAAGAGGTTGGTGCTCCAGCAGAAGCTGAGTCGAGGTGAGCACTTTATTCAAAGCTTAAGTTTTGTATAAGAAGAAATGTAAGAAATAAGTGCCAGACTAAAACACAACTGCTTTATCTTTCCCGCAGTGGGCCAGTTACCGGCAGTGGGAAGCAGCCTGTGCCAGCGTGTTTGCCCATGGTTTTACGGGGCTGATTGTCACAAACCTTCCAAACACTTCAAACGATATGGCTTTACCTTGGTACTGTTTGCCCCAGAGGAGGATTGCAAGCTAACTTTAGAAAGCTCATGCTATTTCTGACACGCTGTCTTAGAGTTCCTCACACACAATTCAGAGCTAGGTAATCGTTTTATGGGTTACTTAGCAAATCCAGATGTATTTATTTAGCATAAATGTGCTGATAAGTGAGCACTATTGAGAAGGTACCAGCGTTTTGTGGATGTCCTCAGTTTGGTGTTTTACTGTGTAATCTTTGGTATAAGAATGAGAATCTTTGACATCATATTGCTTGTTTAAACTACCACCCTACGTCAGCCATTGAATTTCTTAAAAGAATTAGCTGGGTTCAATTAAGTATTTTAATAAATGTAAACAGCACTAAGTGATGGGAAAGAAAATGTAGCTGCTCAGCTGAGAGGGGATGTGTGCCTGGTCCTGATGTTTGCTTGGTAGGTAATGCTGCAAAATTGGATGTACCTTTTCTAGACTTTGATAATTCATAAATCTATTGAGCAAGGTAAGTCCCATCATTAACCTTTAATCTTTTAGAAGCAAATTGACTGGAATCTATTTACTTTAACTGGCTTGTTCACTGATAATGCATGATTTTTAAATTTCCTTTTGTGCATTCCTTAGCTAAAGAAAAACACAGCTGTGTGAGAGACAAATTCTATTTATTTTCTAGTTAAGAAAAGTACAAGAAGATAGTATCATTGGAAAGCTAATAATAAAGAACTACTAAAGAACGCCCTTCATCTGTTTGCTCTGCCACTTTACGAAGGCTTTCCAAACAATCTTTTCAGATGTATTAGTAAGGAAAGATATCTTAAAAGTCAAGGGAAGACAAAGTTAATGCATTTATAGAAGTACCATTTCAGATAACATTTTACCTGAGTGTTTAGATTAGTTAAATATTAGAAAGGTAGGGATAATAGCGTTGTTTGTATTCATAAATGTGGAAAGTTGCATTTTCAGGGCAGTGAAGTGTAAGGCATATCAAAGGTTTATCATCCTGGAATGTATGGGGAGCTGCGTGCCCATCTGCACAAGGGGGCTGCAAGGTCCTCCCTCCTGTGTTCCCCCACTGCAACCCAGTGAAGAACAGGAATGCTTTGCCTCATATTTTTAAATCTCTTTCTCTCCATTTTTCTATCCCTAGTAAACAGCAGAAGTTAGGAAAATTTAACTGAATGGAGCTATTTAAAATTACTTTAAAATGTAACTAAAATAATTAGTGTTAGATAACTGCCTGGTCCCAGAGAAACTGTGTGAGCCCAGGTTGGTGCTCTTGGCTGAGGGAGATTCACTGATGCCTCGGGGAAAATGAGACTGGGTAAAAGTCTGGTCATTTTTAGGGCCTTCTGCAAACCCCATTCATAGGCTATCACCTATCCTGTAAAGAAGATATAAAATTAACATTCACAAAGCACTCTAGAGCCTGGAAACGCTTCAGTACACTCGCCTCTAGATCTGGGCAGTCACATAGGTGTCCAAGCATGATGCTGACACATTCAGCCACAGACAGAGAAGTACCTATGATAGCAGGAGATGGAAAAGGCATGCCCAGCACCCACCTGCATCCATGTCTGCACACAAATAAAATCGTTCATTCCCATCCCTTCTGTGCTCACCCAAATTTGAGCCCGCAGCCTTGCAGAGCTCACCAGAGGAAACAGCCTATATAAAACTCCTTACAGAGGGGTGCAGTGATCCTGCCAGCAATCCCAGCCAGTCTTTTTAGTCTCGTTACCATCCTCACAGTCAAATCTTCAAATATATGTGTTGAAATGAGCTGACAATAATGGCCCTGGCTAAAATATTATGTTGTTTTGACTGACTGTGGTTTAAACTGCCATCTGCTGGCTTGTACTTTTCAGGGCCAGTATTAAAAACAATGTTCCCTCTTACAGTATCCTTCATTCATATGAAAATAAAGCAGCCTGAGTAATACCTTCCCTCCTGCAATGCATAGCTGCAAATTGCACCGAGGAATACAAATGTGACCGAGTGCAAAGGTAAATCCTGGTGCTTATAGGTAGATTCCTCAGGGATGTTTTTGTTCAATTTATACCTAGAAGAGAAGTTTCGTTGCAAATGCATGCGTGCAACTTCCCCCGAAGTCAATGAGAGACACACATACACATGGCAAGCCGAGACAGTTGCTTACGGGGCTTTTTTGCTTATAAAGGCAGCTTCCTGGAATATTACCTGGGATTTTTGCCAGAGCAAGGACCAAAGACGGCCTAGCTCATTCTATTCAAAGTTACTTTAAAATAATTAAGCCTGCCTTTTTTTTTTCTCTTTTTTTTTTTTTTTGCCTTTCCCAAACTGTGAGAGGAAACTCCAACTATTTGGCTTGAAATTTGGCAGTTACTTGAGAAGGAGGAGATTAATACCAATAGCTGCTTTGAATTATTTTCCTATTAGTCGTCTTTCAAAGCTTTTGAAGTATCAGGGCATCACTGTCACTTGTTGTTCAGAGTCATTGGCAGGTTCTCTGGAGGACATGACTAGCAATGAGGCGACGTGCAGGACTGTGAGATGAGCTCTGGCTGCCTGTCCCTACCGGGAAAGGAACAGGATGCTCGGCTGGAAGCACTCAGCAACAGGGAATGTTACCGCCTTGTGTCTCTCTGCTCTCCAGAAATGGAAAAAACAAATCCCTAAGCAGAGAAAGCAAAGGGAAAAATCTAGTATTTCTCATGCTAAAAACAACAGAACTTTCTTCTGTGGTTTTAGGGAAAAACGTGCATCTTTGAGAGAAATAGCTAAGGGAGGAATGAGCATTGGGCTCAAAGGCAGGCTGTGCCAGATCTGCAAACACCACCAAGGACCTCATTTGCAGAATCCTCCACCAAACCCACGAGTCTCTGGAAGACCTTGCCATGTTTATTCATGGCAACAAAGGGAACTCAAAATGTGGTGGACCGGTGCAGGTGCCCCAGCATCCTGCAACCCAGGTAATGTTTGGTCGTGGCTCCTTTCAGTGAGTGCAGGGTTGTCCCATACCCCTGACACACCAACACGTGCTACACCGGCACCTCTGAGGAGCTCAGGCCATGAGAAACCTCCTCCAGGTCCAGCACCGCTGGCTTCTCACACCTCTTGGTTGACACAGGCTGGCCAAGCCAAGAGGGGATTATAAAACACCTTTCATCTGGGGGATCTTAAGGTGCTTTGCAAACATTGAGTCATTAAGTCCCCTGAGTACCCCTTTGAAGTTGGCAGCTATTACTGGGGGAGCAGAAGAGAGAGCAACGGCGGCTGCGCAGCAGCCATGGCAGAGGAATGCAGTGACGACATTGATGACGTGACTAATTTATTTAGCAAACTGAGTTTAGCATGGTAATGAGGATGTATTTGCCATCATCCCATCATTCATCAGATTTATGAGGCTCTTTAGGCAATGAGCGCTGCTGTGCCTAAGTTTAGTTTGATTTGTTCAATTAATTCCTCTAATTCATTTTGACTGAAGAAAACCCCTTAAGATTGTTTGGCAGGGTAGAGGGATCCCAGTGTTACAAATGTGTGTGCTCGCCTGCCTATATGCATCTATTTATCTATAGAAAGAACTGTGACTAGGGGCGTCTATGACTATAAAGTGCATTAAGGTTTGCTTTAAATCAATTTACTATTTTTATTTCTTGCTTTTGACTCCATAAATATTAGTGTATGAGATCTAATCTAGGTCATTTCAAGTCAAGGTAGAGTATTTTGGGGGCTTTGGTAGCACTCCTGCTCTTTCTTTGAGTATAATTTACCACCCAGGATGCTCAGCAGAGTAATATCTAAACATTCTGACTTTCTTGTCCCATGATGAGCAAATGACATCACTGCTTCCAGTACCAGAAACACGACGTGGCAGAGTTATGGCATCACTGTGTAGCTGAGGCTGAAGGAGCCCTTTGGGCCAACCCTCATTCAAGGCAGGTGCAACAGAGATTGGGTAGCTCAGGGCCTTGCCTGGCTGAGGTTGGAGTGTCTCCAAGGATTGGAGATTGCCCCAGGGTCTGATCACCCTTTTTTTGAAACCATTTTTCCAAATATTTACTTACTGGTGAGGCAGCCTGTATCTCTGTCTTCTTGCCCATTGCTAGTCAGATCAGAGGAGCATCCTGATCCCCTCTGGACCCTCCCAGGAGGTAGCTGAAGGCCATGATGTGCCTCTTGCCTTTCTCAGCACTGAGGAAATTACAAACTATAACCACAGGAAACAACAAAAGCAGTGGAGGGTGGATGATGTGGACAGTGCCCTTCCTGCTGAACACTTCACATTTGTGCCTTTTTCTATACTTTCTCTACTTGTTGATCTCTGGGACCACTGATGCATTAGGGAGCATCGATTTCCCGGCATGACTACAGCTCCCAGCAGATTTTTCATTCATCTTTGAGTAGTTAACTGGGTGTAAGATGATAATGATACAGATGGATTTTGTTATTCAAAGCTGAACGTACACCTGCAGTTGCTTAGGATATGTAGCCAATTGGAAGTTACTTTTCCAATTTGCATTCAGGATTGATTTTGCTCTTTTATTTCCCCCTTCCTTTCTTTTTTTTGTCCTTTCCCCTCGGTTTTTAGCTCAGCATATTCCCAAACACAAAATCTGGTGCTCAGGAGCATCATGTGGACTGACATTAATGAGTAGATTATGCCAATTCATAAATGTCATTTTATTTCAGCTGTGACTAATATTGCTAATATTGCTCCTTTGTCTCTGGGGCTGTAGGATACTGCCTGGGAGAGAGCAGGGCTTGGCTGTGGTGAGTCCGAGCCAAGAGTCAGCACCAGCAGCGTGGTTTTGTGTGGCTGCTGGTCACTGCTTGTGCGGTGGGACCATCTGCACACCCTAGGCAGAAATGAAGGCTCAGCTTCTTGGTTACTGCGCAAAATCCAATGTCATTAGAGTTTATCACTTCTGCCCATGCCTCTTTTTAAAGTAAGTTTAAAAGATTTGAGTGCAGGATATTATTGACTTCATCCCTCGCAGAGGTGTACCGTGGGAGGAGAAAATGAAGTTGTGGTGAAAAAGCACCGCCTTGACTTTCCTCTGATACCGAATTTTCAACAGCGAGAAGCGGAAAAATTTCCAGTCCAACTCCCAGTCTCTTGTGTTGGTTTAAATCAGTTGTGTGTTTCCATACCCTTTGGGTTTGTTGTCTCATGTACCAGCCTCCATCTGCGGTGAGAAACGTTTCACCTCTTCCAAGTCAGCCAGATATAACTGAGGAAACGATAGCCAAAAAAAGTATGCCAAGACCTGTCTGCAGCCGTGGATTCACTCAGCCACTGCCTGTGGCAGATACACAGCGCTGGTTTTACAGGCAAATGTGTTCAGGGAGATTCAGAGGAACCTAAAGAGCAGATTCTAGTCAGGTCTCTCACTGTTGTAGCTCAGTGTGGACAGTCAGCAGCTACTTAAACAGCAGATTTCTGCCCCGCTTATAGCCTTTAGCTACAGAAGCATATGGAGCCTGATAAAGAAATCAGTCTCCAAGCCATGCAGGATGCTCCAGCAGGCAGCCAGCACTGAGGAGTGGAGGTATAATTTTCACAGATTTAGCCAAGAACAATGACACTATTTGCAACCAAGGGGCACAGCCAAAAATTATTTGCCGGAGTGCCAATGCATGTTCCCAAGTGGGTAATTGGAAAATGAGAACAACCTGTCAAAGATTAGTCCAATTTCTAAAGCAAGCACAAGACGGTCTGATTTTGTTTATGAAAAGGGGGCATCTAATTAAAACTCAGATTTGGGTTTCAAAGTTAGTTATTTAGAGCTTTTGACTTGTATGTGCACACTCATTATCGGTGCGGGGTTACAAAGCGTGGCTAAATTTGAGTCAAGGTGGGTTAACCCTGAAGGATCTGAGCACAGCATCTCCCAGGCTGATGTCTATCTCCCCCTAATATCAACACTGGCTTTACAGAAAGCAGCTGCTAATGCTCATAGGTTTGAGGGCTTCGGTAAAAACGGTTTTCATTACCATGTTTATTTTATGAGATACATAGTATGTTCTGAGGAGGGCTTCTGGTAGTAAATCTTAAGGTTTTTGGCTTAGCTTGTTTCTTCGTGGGCTGCGATAAGACTCAGGGAGATCTTGCGGGGGGGTGGAGGAAGAGGAGCCAGAAAGGAGAGGGAAGCAGAGAAGGGGTTGGACCTTCGCAGCGTTTGCAACCCAAATCTGACCCCTCCCAGGGATGTCAACATGGATTTGTATCCATAAACTCAGATTGGCAGTGGAGTCGTGTGGTTAGGAGCCAAGGGAAAATACAATCCTGCCCTGGCAAACCCCCCATTGCCTGCTGTTGAGCCTTGCAAGTGCCCACGGGTGGCACGGATTCACTACGGTGGGCATCACTTGCCATTTTTGGTGGCTGACAGCAGCACATCACTTCCTACAGTGAAGTAGCAGCGAAGGACGATGCTTTTATGCCCCAGAGAAGGAAAACAAGTTATTTTTGTGCTATTGATCACTCTTCTGTGCATTTAGGATGACATCCAGTGATGGGTGAGTGTCCCTTGTGTATCTATGTTCCTACACACCCATTCACTGATGATACACTTTTTTTCACCTGCTGTCAACAGGTACCTACTTTCTTCAGTGTTTGTACATATGCTCACATCTTTACTAAGTCACTTTTTCCATTTTCTTCACAAACCCTTGTGGAAAGCAAGAAAAAAGGATGGTGACTTGTCCATGGGGAACACGTTCTGGTCTTGGATGTGTTTTCCAGCTGTCCCCATCGCTGGAAATGGCAATGGCTTTGCCTAGAGCTGGCCATGTTGAAGTGGTCTCTCGCTGGAAAGAGGATGCAATGTTAGAGGGGAAGAGCTGAATACAAACTTCTGTCTCTCATCTTACTTATTTTGTTATTATTATTAAGAGTCCTCAAGGTGGAACATAATCCTGCCTCCTCAGAGGCTAGTCCAGCATTGGGAATGTTATGCCCTCCACATGATGCTCTTTGAAACACGCCAAAGCCCAGTGCAAAGCAATGCAAGATTCCACCTTTACAGGACAGGCAACCTCTGCAAATTTTGCAATGTGACAGCAGTGAAACTATTTTGCTTTTACTTGCACGTTCCACTTCTGTTGTGGCATTTGTGCAGAAGCTCTGATGCCTTCAACTGCCCAAAGGGAGTTTGCTCTGATCCTGCGTGTGAGGGAGGAGAAGGGACGGCTCAGTCTCCCCATCAACGGATGGGTGGGAGATGCCTCCTCCAGCATCCCTGTGCTGTTGAGGCAGCGCTGCAAAGCTGCCTGGGCTGCTCTCTGCAAAGCTAAACCTATCATCTCGATGAAACATCTCCTCCTGCCAAATCCAGCCCTGGTAGTTGGAATCTATGTGCGTGTCACCCAAGCTCTTGCACATAACAATACGATGCATTGCAACTGCGTTATAAGAATCATAAAAAATCCTGGCACGCATAACACATTCACTTCATATAAATATTTCCAAAAAATTCAGTGATTGAAGACCCAAATCACATTGCAGTGCAGTCTTGTTTATTCCATAACATTATTTTTATTGCAGGATGACTTATGCCTAACCTTGAATTTCAAGTTCAGCAGAACAGACAAAGTGTTTGTTTAGAGGGCAGGACGATTAGAACCATTTTTTTCCCCTGTTTGAATTGGATAAAATTGTAATATATCCTTTACGTCACAGTAGCACCCTAGTGGTTATCATGTTGCATTAGTTACATGAGTTTTCAGTGAACATTATACAGTATATACTACGTTCAGTAAATAGACCAGTCATGCTTATAGTTACATGGACAACTCCAGGAAATTTGTGATGACATTCCCTGCAGGTTAGTAATTCTAGCCATTATTTATATTGGTTTGATTTGAGCTTTAAAATCATCTGGTGAAACTAGATAAGGCTCAACATTCTGCAAAAACTTTATTTTATACAACTCCAGAAATAATTTGGGCTAAATATTTGGCATTTACCAAATTCTGCTGTCAAGAATCCCCCAAAATCTCTTGGAGTAACAAAATTGCTGATTGTTTTTTACATCCTTGTGCACCATTAAAAATAACGTGAACTTAAGTTTAGAGCAAAAACTGTTTTCCAAGTGGGTTGGAAGGCAGAATTCCTCTCTGGTACCAAACCCTGCACCGTGCGCTCTCTGCATCCGCTTCACCAGCGTAACGTACAGCAACATTTGTGCTACAGACCATCTTTAGTAAGCGACCACCTGCCCCAAGTAACCATTACAAATGGTATTAAATAACCAGCATGACCAGAGACCACCCAGCATTTGGGCAGCGACTTCTCAGCATCAGATTTTACGGCCCGTGCGGCGTGTGCGTGCAGCTCCCCGTGCTCCCAAGGGACCCACCTGCCTTCACCCACGGGTATCGGCCAAAATCTGCCCCGGGCAGAGTTTGTGCACAGGATACGGGCACTTTCCATTATTCAGCATATTCACCAGAGATTTTACATGAGGCAACAGTTAAATAACACTGCGCACTTAACACATGTCTGAGCATGTCCATCCTGATTTTGCAGAGCTCTTAAGTATCTGCTTAAATTGATGCATATGCTTAAGCTTATCCCTGTAGAGTTAAGCATGAAAAGTATGTATTTAACCTTAAACATATGCTTAAATGCTTTGCTGAATGGAGACCATAAGGCCTAATCCAGTGATCATTTAAACCAATATCACATTATTTCGGTGGCTGCTGTGTGTGTCCGTTCATCATACGAGCACTGTAGATAAGTGAAAAAAAGTGATTTGTGGACATGGCTCCCTTTGTATGCAAAACCCTTTGCATTTTAATTGCTCAAGCAATTTTTTTAATGGACACACAGTGCCATTTTAATTTTTTTTTCTGTAGTGATAATATGCTAGTATCCTTTTTCAGTTTTTCTGGTCTATCTTATTCTGCGTGGTCTCTGCATTCCTACACACAGTATCTGAGCTCCTGCTCAGCTCTGTTTAATAAAGAACCTGTCTCACTGTGGAAGAAACTATTTGTTAGCCCTGCGGACGTCTTATGGTGCGTGGTTTACTGACAACTCTAGCTGAAGCAGGTGACTTTCCAGCTGAAAAAGGAGGAGAAAACAACCCTGATGGCCACCTCTGTCCCTGCAAAGCTCCACCTGCCTGGAGCTGCAGTGGGCACATGTGAGGATTTCAGTTTGCCAGGGTAGTTCTTGAGTCTAATTTTTTTGTGACCTGTGGATCTTTTTAACAGATACACATAGATTTTCCTTCCTAATGGTTGCTTTTTTTCCCCTCCCTTCCTGCTGCCATGATCCTTAGCCCTGCCAGCAGCCCTGAGCCTGGGGTCTGGTCCCGCCTCTGCATCTCCCCACCAGCCCCTTGTGCAACCCCAGGCAGCTGTGGAGAGCTGCACATCCATAAAGATGTGAGAAAAGCATAAAGATGTAAGAAAAGGCTCAAATCCCATCTAGGTAAAAAGCCATCCATTCACATCTCTCAGATAACACCAGCAGTGACTTAGATGAGGGTGGAGCAACCCTTCCCTTGAGATACTATTTTGCTTTCTAGTGATGCAAGACAGAGGTGATAGATTTCATTTCAGTCCTGGGTGGACTTTGTATCTGCTGGCTTGCCTAATTGTGCCTCTTCACTGTTTTCTACTGAAACTTCATGTTGTGAAGCTGTAGGGTATAGTTCAGTATAGAGCAGCCTCAAGGGATCTCAGTCTTCCTGTAAAATAAAGTTACTTAGAGATGTCCCTCTTCCCAAGTGCTTTGGGGCTTACACTTGAAAGGAAACTACACTCTGTTATTGTCTGTTTATTGAACCAATCACTCAATATTTGGCTACCAAATCGCTGGGATTCACTGAACTTGGCTGAAACAGGTAGATTATAAATAAAAAAAGAAAAAAAAAAGGGCTTTATTGGCTTTTTCCCCTCTCGCCATAATTGTCACTAATGCTGTGTCCCTCACTGAAGGAGGCTGGCAAAAATATTTCCCTGGTTCATACAAAATAGCCAGAGAGGGATGACATTTATGTGAGTTTATAATTTAAATTTTAAAAAAAATACTGTTTTTTTTTCAACAATTTATAACTTGTATGTTCAGGCTATAGAGGACAAGACAAGAATGTGCAGCTCTGTGTAAGTGGAAGCTCCTGCTAATTTTGCAAACCTCCCAGGCTCTTCCCTTCACTAGACCATAAAGGGAGATAACCCAGGTTTTGTTTAGTTTGACAAAGTGGCTTGCTCCCAGAGTGGGGAGTTGTATGCCAGCTTTCGGTCTAAAGTGGCTTTTTTTTTGGTGGCGTGAGTTACAAACCCTTTCAAAAGGTTTGTGATGGAAGTGCTGTCAAACAGCACGAAAAGTGGTGCTACATGAGCTGCGTTACAATATTTTGCAACTTTCTAGGAAGTTTACAGGTAGCAGGTAGTGAGTTAGGCTGGTCGGAAATTGGCTTTTAGGTATCCTTTTGGTTCATGTGTCTATTTTCAAATCCAAAGGCAGGAGCTATGGTCCTGTTCTGGTGCAGGGGCTGGCCCTGTCCCCAGCCTGGTTTGGTCACTGCTGGGGTGACTCTGCTGGTGGCTGGAACCAGCAGCTCTGAGACTTGCCACCACTCATTTTACTGACATGTAAAATCAATTAATATTTCTATGTCTCTCACCTGTAAAGCTGAATAAGGTTGCCATAATATTCTACCTTTCATACCAGGTACCCAAAACTTTCTGATGATGTTGTTTAATACGTTGTTTTCTTTCATGAGGTTTCCTTCCACGCCAAGAAGCATCTTTGTGCTCTTTCTTTTCCTTGGGTGAACACTCTCTTTTATGTTGGATATATTTTAAGACATGCCATACCTGTTAATTATTTTCTGTATGGATGACCGCTGAGCATGGCACTTGATAAATCAAAAAGAGGCTGTAAGTGAGTAGTGGGGCTGGTCTACCTGCACACGTAACTACATATTTAGAGGGGAGGAAACTGGGTTGTACAATACAGGCATTGCTGGTTAGGACATGCGCAGCAGGATGCTTTTGCTCCCGCTAAAATCAATAGCAGGTCTCGTGGGCTTCACTGGTAAGAGAGATGAATTTTTAAAATGCCCCATTAAGAGCCCAATCCTGCCACCCTTGCTCACATGAGAAATCCCATTGATATCAGGGACTCTATTTGCCTGATTAAGGACTAATTCTGTGAATAAGGATTTGCAGGAAATGGGCTTATCTCTTCTGCATACCACAGATCCTGCTCTCTAAATGTGTTTGCTGTGAGCGCTTATCGTTTATGTAAGTGCCCTTCAATGGACATTTATATAATGGGGTAAATATTTAAAAAGTTGTGCAGTGCTTTAGCTATGCAGGGCTAAAGGATGTGAATGCTGCTGGTTGGAGTGTCGTGCACCTACTCCCCAGGAGTTATAAAAGAGGAAACCATGTGACTGCAGCAAGGTTTGGGAAACACGGTGCCGTGCAAGTGAGGTCTTAGGTATTAGCAGTTTTTTTTTTTTTTTAAGTGGTATTTGTTAGGGTAGAAAATACCCCTCTGCTGAAAATGGGAGTAAAACCAGCTCAGAAATAGCGCAGTTGCTTAATAATAAAAGGCTTGTTGTGACTTTGCTTTCTGGTGAGCTGTCAAGGGAGACTTCAGCCTTATAAATAATGGTGTTTCGAAAGGAAATCAAGAGGTTAGAATGTTTTGAGGAGGTGAAACCCTGAATAGCGTGTCTTTCCATGGAATATAGATACACCATTATTTATGAACGTTACTGGAAAGCCACGTGCAGTTACTAAGAGGGGTTGGTTGGGCTTTTTTTTAATTTGAGTAAACTCTTTTCATTGTTTGATAGTCAGCAGCAGAAACTGCAGTTAACAAATTAATGAAAACCAAGTGATGCCTTTGAAGAATTTTTAAATGAACCTTAACCGCTGCCTACGGCGACTTGCTCAAAGTGAAAAAAAAAAAAATAAAATTAAGGTGAACTAGCCACTGTTACTAAGAGTCAATTGACAGAAGGCATGGGTCATTAATTTTGTGTCCTTTGTTTTGTCAGTTTGTTTTCGTGAGGCCTGGTAGAGAAAGTAAAACCAGTCAAGCTGAAAATTGTCTGCTCTGTAGCTTATTTCCCCTCCCAGCACGCCCTGACCCAGGGGAGTGGGCTGTGGGGCTGCAGCCCTCCTGCCCCTCCTGGTCCGGCGCCCTCCATCACAGGTAGGGTTTTCTTAGGGGAACGGGTCATTCTGTCCTGGCTCAGCTTTAATCATCTGCAGGTTGCGTACGTCGGGAGGAATGAAATGTCTTCCCGCATGCAATGATTATAGAGAGGGGGGAAAAAGATCCCGCCGTGCTATTGGCCTTAAAGTAAACTCTGACCGAAAGTCAGAAGGAAAAAAAAAAAAAGACAAAGCAGTGACAAAAGGGAAAAACAAATCCTCACAATTATTCCTCGGCCTTTTTCTCCTTCACCCGTGCGTCCTTCACATCTGCCTCCCCATCGTGTCAGCGTGGATCTGGGGTGCTGCAGGGTAAGGATCTTCACACCCATGGCCCCAGCATCTGGATGGGATTCCTTCTCCCACCAACACCCCACACAATCCCCATGAGGGTGAACTCTTTTATATTTAGGTACATCCTGAATATCTCCTCTGAAATAAACTCAGCTAATCCAGTTTTATGTAGATAGGAGTGTTTTAGCTCTCTGATCGTGGTGGGATGGGAGGTCCTACAACTGGTACTGAGTGATCCACATCACTCTACAGATAGTTTTCTCTTTCAAACACAAAACCAGTTGGTGGGATTCAAAGAAAGCAAATATTACACACTTGCAACCAAATTCCATACAATTAGCAATGAAAATACTTTTCTTTCTGTACTAGAGATACGGTCAGTGATAGGTAGTGATTGGATATGCCAGGCAGATACTTGTCATTTTACTTTTCCATACCGAGTGCACCCACGTGAGACCCAGCAGCCCTTCAATGTGACCAGTCATTTCCGTGGCCACCGAGCTGAACCCACGTAATCTCTCCCTAAGATTTCAAAGATAAATGTGAACCCTTGGTACATCATTATACCAAATTAACTTGTGCCTCCGTGCTTGTAAGGTTTAGGTGGATAATTGAATTCCTCTTCGTTTTTGGTTCGAAACAATCTTTTTCATCGTTAGGCTGGTTGCCAGAAGTGGGTGTTTGTGGCCGGGTGTTATTGCTGGGGGTGAGGGCCAGTGTGCTCATAAACAGAGCAGTGACATAATGTCTTTGGTATAATGAGACAGCTTAATGCAAAACACCGCAGGAATTAGGGGACACGCTTCAAGAAGGGAAATAAAGTGTATGGAAAATGCATGCTTGGTGCTCTGTCAAAAAGACACTAGGAAAAAAGCCCACCTATTTGATTAAATACTCCTGGAATGTAATGTTGGATGTACTACGGCACATGATTACTTTAGCTCCATTATCTTACCGTTCATTGGAAATAAATCGCAATTAATCGAGCCGCCTTTAAACCAACAGTTAAAATTGATTTTGACACATGTCAAAACTTCACAGTTTTGGCATTGTCTTCTGGATGCTGGATGTTGGTGGGAATGTGCTAAAAAGTCGTTCTTCCTGTTGAGAGATTGCTAACGTGGGGTTTTTTTGTTGTTGTTGTATAATTTAGTATTGATGTTGCTTAATATTTGTTTTTAAGAGACCAAAACAGTTTGCTGAATCACTTTCATGGTTCATTAAAGCAAGATCTGCAGCTTCTGTTCTGACTGCGTAGATAACATTTTCAGATAAACACCATTTCCTGGAGTTTGTGCTCTTTTTTGTGGCGTTTTTTTTTTCTGTTTTGTTTTCTCCTAGGTCAAACCCAGAACCTTTACCTTATGAAACAGATTACGCTTTCAAAATATTGTATGTTAAGTGTGTGTTGTTGCTTGTTATCTATAAATCAGATGCAGAGTCCTAATGCCCAAGAATGTTCCGTTAACTCTAAAGAGAAACGTTCACTTTTATATAGGAAAAAAAGTCTTGGCAGACAAGTTGGAAGTACCAGATGGAATAGGTTGTGCCACACGGATTATAAGATTTCCCCCCCTCCTCCCTTCTTATTGATGTCTTAAATTGAACATGTTCCATCTGTCTGCTCTCAATAATGAATAGTTACTTTTTTTTTTTAATTATTGTAAAGGTAACAAATTCCACATAGAATAAATTAATTCAAGCATGTAATGAAAATGTGCTAGGAGTGTGTGCGTGTGTGTGTGTTGGAATTATGTGTGTGAACCTAATACAGTTCATGAACTGGAGCAGGTAAGACTAGTGGCAGAACTGACAGCGACTTGGGGACGGGGCAGCTGAGAATTGCCATTAAAAATGATGCGAGAAGAAGTTCGTAGTAAGAACCTCGGGATCTCCTAGGAAGAGAAATTCAGTTATGCCACACGTTGTTTTTTCCATGTAGTAGTACTTGGATGTAGGGCTTTCAAGTCGTGTCAGGTCCCCCTCCAGCATGAAGGGGCTGTAAGTAGGTAGAAATGTGGTTTTAACCTGTATCAAGGCCTCTCCATGCTGCTGGAAGGAAACGGACCATAATAGCCATTAAGCTCCAGTTCCCTCTGTGTCTTCTGAAGAGGATGAACGTTGTGCTGTTAAGAGCAGAAGCACTTTTTAATTTCTCCTCCCTGGAATAAGTCCAAAGGATATAAACTTAAAGCAAAGTTGAGTGCTTGGTACACTGAAGCAAAAACAACGTAACCTTTTAATGCAGTGATGAGCTGTTGGGTTTCAGAGCCTGATATGTTTGGTTTGAGATAATTCCCTGCTCCTGCTGGAGAGTGCATTTTGCTTTCTCTTCTTTCCTCTGTAGTGGCTTGAGATAAAGGCAGCGTGCCTTTTTTGCACGTGTTGCTATAAATAGAGAATTACACGCAGAGATTTAAATGCTAAAACAGGCACACTTTGCTGTTAAAGTTGATTTTATTTTCATACGAACACACAAATATATGTATTTTTTGTTCCCATATTGATGAATTTTAAGAGGCTGGCTCTTTAAACTTTCGGGAACAGTTGGTTTTGATTTTGAAAGTAATAATCTTTTCTTTCTGTGACAAGGGTTTTTATCTGGAATTGGAAATTACTCTTTCTTTACTTACAGATAATTGATGCAGACCGAACTTGTTAAAGTCAAAACAAACAACTCGGCTCTTTATTACATGCTTATGTGCTTAGTCACCGACTTTATATTACATTCTGCAAATGGTACAATTTATGCAGTGACATGTCGGAGACTTAATGTTGTAATTTTCCTGTTCCTAATGGAGAATTAAGAACCTAGAGAAGCTCGGAGGTTCACGTGCGCAGAATCCCTACTGCTTGGGTGCAGAGGTCTCGCAAAAATTTAGTAAGTGAGAAGGAGAACAAAGATCCTTAGTTGGGGGAAGTAAAAAAAAAAAGTAAAATTGGATCGCCTGTGGCTGAGAAGCTGATTGGGACAGGTAGGCACAGTGGGGCGCGGGATAATGAGGCACATGGCAAATGTGATGCACAGATGTGAAGCCAACTGTAGCTTTGGTTCCAGGAGCCGCGCATGCCACAGCCCTGCGCCTCGGGGCTATGTCTACACCAGAACATTTGGAGCAGTAAACGACGGGCAACATTAGGTTCAAATTAATCTATTACTCCAGAGCTGTGAAATGTTGGTTGCTTGTTGCGGAATTACATTGCCTCTGGGTGAAATGTTTTAGGGAGATTTTAATGCATGCTCATGGCTCGCAGAGCAGATTAGGAGGAGAAAGGGAAATTAGAAGGGTTAGGAGGGCTGTTGAGGTGCATTTCTGGTTAAAGTATATGAAAAGAGTATTACATATTTCGCAAACAGGCCTGCTCTCCTGTTGGCCACCTGCTGGGACTGAAATATCCTACGCCGTAATGAAGGCAGGTTTGCAGAAGCCTTGTAAATAGTTTAGATAAAGGCAACGTTGGCCTTTCCGGAAAATTTGGGAACATTTCTTCTATCCCATTCTGGGTTCCCTAAAGCCCCGACTGAGACAAAGCCAAACTTTGACTCTCAACTATTTACCACTTCAATTTTGACTATGCCGCTAAATGACAGGTAGTCTCCTAAAGTTTCACAACACGTTATTAGGATTAAGTAATCAGATCCAAGCTGTTTTCCCCTGGTACCTAAGTGGTCCTGGCAGGCCCCTTTAGAGATCCGTGGTCCAAATGGACACGTATTCCGAGCTGTAGCCTAAGATATTCTAAATCCTCGTCAATTAAATAAACTTTATTCGATCAGCGCAAACTGTTTGGAACTATCTATAAAGAATATATTTCTTTTACTATATTGTTGCTGTTCTTATAAAAACACTTAATTGAAATGCCTAAGAGCTGCCCAGCACAAAAGTCAATAAAAAGCCTAGAATAGAGTTTATAGGGGTTGTCTATGTACATAATTAAATCCTTCAGGCACTTTAAAACTCTGCAAAATAAATGGTTATGCAAGAATGGCCTGCTGAGAGAAGAAATGCTTGTATCAGCTTTAAGCAGCTGCTCTCTGCTCGGTGTTTCTGGGCTGGAATGAGAAAGCTATTAGAAGAGGGGACGACTGCAAGCCCCTTACAAATCATCTTTGTTACTGACACTTCGGGGAGTGCTTTATGGTGGCTGTCAGCCCCAGTACGGGACTCGGGCTGTGCCTGCAAAAGTCAACTGGCGTTCTTTAAAAAAGGAGATGGTCGTGACAAACCCGACATCTATGCCCAAATAACGACAGGGGCCGGGATGGAGGGAGCTGAGCCGGGAGTTAATGCTGCGGCGAGGCCCTGCCGGGCGAGCGTGCGGCTGAGTCCTGGGTCTGATGGAATAACAGAGGTTAATTGCTTGCAATGCTCTATTGCTGTAATAGGAGTAAAAGGGGAGGACTGTACTTAGATTTGATTTCACTGTTCTTTGGGGAATACAGATCGAGGGGGTGGGATTGTTATTAGGGGCAAAGGAAGTAGTGCTAAAAAAAGAAGAGTTTAATGAATGTAACCAATAGAAAAATTGTAGGTTTGTTTCTCCCTCTGGCCCTCAAAGTTATGATAAATGATAGCACAAGGAAAAGATAACCTACCATGAGAGTAGGATCACCAAGGCCAAATACTAAAACTCCCAGCTGACTGCCCCATACACTGCAGCCTCTGTTCGTGTTTATTTTTTCTGCTCACTCTTGGTTTCGTCAATCAGTATGATAGACGATAACTCCTGACTAGAGCAGCCTGTGTCCTGCTCTCTCACGGTGGGTAGCATGTTGTGGTTGGCGCCGTGCAGTCGGAGGATCACCCGCATCAGAAGCATCAGGGGATGAGGTAGGGAGCCGTCTTCCAGCAGCCCAGCTCCTGGGAGAATAGCAGGCAGCGGTGTTATCAGCACGCAGCCCGCGCTGCCAAGAAAATGACCACACATTAGTAGCTTTGTTTGGGTAGAGTCTGGGGGTTGTGTGTGTGTGTGNGGAGACGCTCTCTTTCTGTTAAATCATCCCGGTTGTGAGTGCTAGAAGATAGCTTGTTCAAAAAGAAACTATACGCTGCTTGCCCAAGGTGAGGCCACGACAAGGCTGCAAGCAGCTAGGGATTTGTAATGCTTTATGTCTTGAGAGGCAGACACCAACCCCCCGGCTGTCTCGAGACAGCAACAGGTTTGCCGCTTCCTTCTGCGCCCGAGAGTCTTCTGCCCTGCCCGAGGGCAGCCTTGCCTCCCCTGCCTTTCCCAATCTCGTGCCTTGCTCTTCCTTTCCCCCTGCCTTGCCTTTACCTCCTGCCCTTCCAGGAAATCTGTAGAAGGGGAGATGGGCTTTTGCTGGCCGCTGCCATGTGAAAGGCTGCTCATTAAGCCAACAGCTCATCAGATGGATGGAATTTCCTGCGCGCTCTCCGCAGATCGCTAATGTTGTTTATCTCCTCTCTCAGCACTGATATTTGCTGCGTGCCTTGTTGCCGAAGGTTTCGCTCTTATTTTGCTAATTAAGGAAAATAAAAAGTGTGTTTACTATTGCTGAAACTCGGCTTTTTTGGGGGGGAGTTTTGGTAGGGCCTCTGAGGCCATTTTATTTTTGAGCCGAGCACACCCTGCTCCCCCAGTGAAGGAAGTAGCCAATGTGAAATTCTTTTGATATCTTGTGATGTAGCAGTGGTCAAACATTTCCTGTTCAACATTTTTTTTCCAGTGTATTTGTGGTTCTTTTCCCAGGAACAAATGTTTCAGGATTTTGGTGGACTGGGCTTTACCAGACACTTCAGACAAAACTGATAAAGACATCCTCATCGATGCGACCGCGCTCCCTTGGAGCATCCAAACAGGCTTTTGAGGAAATAACCCCGTGTGAGCTTTCCCGCTCGGCGTAAATTTCTTAAATGAAACACATCTTTCCTCATTCTCACTGGTCTCTCCCTAATAACTACTGCTCTGTGTTGAGGTGAAATTTAACACTAGAATATTAGTTTTATTCCAGCTAATTATGTTACTGCTCGTGAACCCTTGGATTTAGGGTTGGTCTGTTTCTAGTTATCCTGCCAAGTTTTTTACTTGACGGAGGGGGTCTGTTTCATACTACTTGGCCTCCCAACCTTTGTAACCCCTGGTTTCCTCTCTTTTCTGAATCACAAGTTTATGTTCTCCCCTTCTGTGAAAAGATTGAAAGCTAGCTCAAGTACAAACTGACCAAAATGCAGTAGTAATTTTTAGTAGATCTTTTCTTAGCGAAACATTTTTGCTGAAAAATAAGGTAAATGTAGTTGTGACTGCTGATAGAAAGGAATCCAACTATTAATAGAAAGCAGAGAGGGCTTTTGAAACAGGGCACTGTTACAATGGAGATACTTTCTATTACTTTATTTAGTGCAACACCTGTGGTTGCTCACATTGCTCGTGGCTGAAATAGTCCAGGTCTCCACAGAAAAAATTACTGCAGTTTCATTAACTTATTTGTACTTTATGTCAGTGCTGTAGTGAAGTCTGGGTTCACAGGGACGGGGTTTTTGGAGGGGTCCTGGGAGCAGAGCCGGTTTGTGTTGTATGGGACGTGATAAACAGGGTTCCTGTGCTGGGGCTAATCAGAGCATGTGTGGATGACCCCAAGTCCCATGTGCCTTGAGCAAGTGATCTCTTAGGGACCTACTTGTCGTGAGTGAGATCCATGTCTATGCCCACCCCGAACTTTTAGGCTGGTCCCCACACTGTGGATGCTTCACTGCATCTGAACACCCATGCCCAGGCCCTCTCTGCCTCCTGGCATGGCTCTGCCTACAGCTGGAGCTCTAATCGGAGGGGAAAGTGAAGTAAAAAGAACATCAGATGAAGAGCAATCTGTTTGGTATCTGTGTACCCAGATTGTCCCAGGAAATATCCTTGAATGATTTAACTTCCCTTGTGTTTCTCCTTGCTATAAGAGAGATACTCAGTCTTTTCAAAGTCAGATATTGCTGCTTAAATTGAATCACGAACATGTTATCCACATTTTGACTGCTCCCCACATGCCCAGACCTCTGGCCTGCTCCTGCGACCATTTGTGCCTCAGGAAGTCATCTGCTGCCTTCTGCTGATAGACATGCAATTAGAGTCCACCTCCCTCCTAAGGACAGCCACATTGCCTCAGTGGGGTGTAAGCAAATGGATGTATTCGCTAAATCTCATGTGTTTTTTTCTGCCAGCCAACATTCCCAATGGGTTTTAGTCACTGGTTTCCTAATATCCATCCAGACTGTGGTTTTGTGTACTATGTCTAAAAGCTGGAATTGTCCTTTCTACATGAAATACTGCTGAATGTAACATCTTCATCGTGGAGCTGCAAGAGGTATATGGGAGCTTTTATGCAACAAGAACTAACTCTCTCCTTTAAATACTGGGAGTGAGAAGAATTCAGATGTGTATAATAGCTGTTAGATTCTAATTGTTCTGAGCATAGGAGGACCAGCCAATGGAGCTTTATTTGGTTTTGGATGAGAGTGGATTTTGAGCATATTCAGGAAGTTTTAAAAAGGTAAACAGGACTCAGGTGCTTACGGGCTTTTTATGGGCCTCCTTGGGCTCTCCTCTTGGTTTCCATAAAAGTTAACTCCTGAGATTCATCTTGGAAATAGAACAACATGTCTCACAAAATAATTTATTTTCTGCTTGATAAATACATAGACAGTAAAACACTGCTAAGATGGTCATTGAAATTAAGGGCAGGAAACAGGATTCCAGTCTTTTGACACCATAGTGAAAGAGCTTCTGAATCCAAAGCGTGGGAAAAAAAGTTGCTTTGTCTCTTTACTACTCCATTTCTATAGGTAAGATGATTTTTAGCATGCAGGTTTAATCCTGATAAAACAACATAGACCATCTTAAGCTAAATTAATGCATGTTTAAAAGTTATATATTTATCCAGCACTTAAACTCAATTAATTGTCTTGACCAACCTAACTCAGCAATATGCACTTCTTTTAGCTCATATTTCAATATGAGTTTTATTGGCCTTTTATAGCCCTGCTCAATTCAAACCAGAACGTGCTGGGGCTTTCCCAGCCCCGATTCCTCTGGGTCCAATTCTGTTTTTCTTCTTCAAGATCTGATTCTGCTCCCATTGTATTCCAGGACAAAACCTCCAGTAAAGTCAGGAAACCAAGAGCCTCTATTCCCACTGAGGTCAGTGGGAAGCAGAGCTGGGTAAGAATTGCCAGGTTCTTCTGTTTTCTTAAACTAAACAATCCAGGCTCCTTTGGTTCCCTTTCGTAGACGGTCTGTCCAAGCAACCCTATTGTGAACCTGTTCCAGCCTAAATTTTATTCAACGTGGGCGATTTAGTTACACGTAGTGTCCCTGAGATCCCAGCAACATGTTGTGTAATAGAGTGAATAACCTTTTGGCTTAATTCACTCGGGAGACACTTTGGCCCTTATTACGGTGTGCCTCATTGATACTGTGTAGTCATCCCTAATTACCACTCCATGAGCCTTTCTGGGTCCTAAAAAGTGGGAGATGAGTTTCAGGTTTGTAACAGATAACTTGCTATTTGAATGATTACATGTCAAGCCATTTCTACCCTTTTGGTTTACATACCCCTACTTTCTGCAATAAAATCACTAACAAAAGCATTTAATAAGCATGGTGGGAAGACTGCCCTATAGAAAAGTCCATTAATAATCTTCCTTCAACCTATCCCACTTGTCTTTTCCTTCTAATGATTTCTTCTTGACATTTCTGGACAAACTGGAAGATAACTGTAAACCATGTAAGAGAAAACCTGGAATAAATGGAAGTGTTGCATGGTCTTCAGTGTCAGTTTGCAGAGCCAAGGGTGCAGTAAGCTTATATGCAAGGTTTTGTAAGTGAGAAAAGCCCCACCGGATCTGACAATCTTCCCAAACAAACAAAAAAGCCTTGAGGTTTCCCTAAAGAGGCTAATGAAGGAAAGACTGCATTGCTGGAAATGTAACATACATACTTTATTACTTTGCAAAGTGATTCTATATTAGAAAGTCACACATAACCTCTTCACCTGCAAGTGAGGAACACTTCTCCTTTTGTGCAAGGAGATCTTTGTTTCACACGACATGAAAATTTCACCTTAAAGTTTGAAATCTTTTACCTATAACCGAAGTAACACAAAGATTTGACCATACTCTCTATCCAGTGACTGTCTCTGCATAGTCCTTCTTCCCTGGAATTTCAAACACTCTGCTTCCAAAATGTAAAATTGCGCTGAATTCAAGTAAACTGACAGCATGCACTGGTTCATTACATTACGTGTCAGAGTAAATCGGTGGTCCCCCAGCTCTTTTTTGTTAGAGATCTCCTCAGCGATGTCTTGTCAGATTGGCACTGCTTCTGTCTATCTCCCATGTTTCCTACTCATGTACAATTACACTTTACATATGAGCTGCTTCTGCTATTTGCTCTGGTTTAGGTCCTTGCAATACCAAAGAGAAGCTGCTTTGCTTTCAAGGCACCAGCCACAGACCTGTCCTTGAATCTCTTTTACAGCTTTCTTCTGATCTCTGTCTTTCCCTCTACCAGGAAGAGGAGGAGAAAATATGCAGTTTGGGGTTTGCTCCGGGTAAGCGGTGTTATGAGTTGTGCATACAATGTCTGCATTTTTCATCTGAGGATTGCTGAAAAGAATTGGGAGTGCGAGACAAAACAAATGGCTAGACTATTAAACTATCTGCACGCTTTTAGGTTGCTAATGCATCAAGATGAATGTGCTTGAAGTTTCCCTGAAGACCTTACCCTTATGTAAAACTTTATCTAGCTGTAAGATTTCCCCCTCTGTTATGGCTTCGTATATGAAATTCATTTATTTTGCAAAAGGTTGTCTGTAATCTTTGCCACTCTCTCTGCCATCCAGTGTGCAAACCCTGAGATGGATTCAGTAAAGGCAGACCTGTTCACAGCTGGAAACATTATCTCACCCAACTGATGTATCGTGAGTTTCCTTGTCGTACGCTGTCACGTCGCATTGAAGGCTGAATATGCTTTGTGTTTGAAGCCTTTAGGATTAGCATTTGACAAGGAGGGGGAAAAGGGCTCAGGAGAGGTTTGTTTGATTCATCTCATGTTGAGGATCCAACGCCTATGGCGATAGCCTTCTACTTGTTTTGGTGATTTGATTTGATTTGATAAGACCCTCCCAGGACTTTAGAGGTCACTATTAATTTGCACGCTTTTGTGGACGAGGATCTGAGTTGTGGTTTTTGGTCATAGCTAAGTTGGAGGCTGTGGATCCCTTTCCTCTGCCACAACACACCAGCGCTGATGGATGGTCCCGGCAGAGGACAATGTGCTTCACAGGGATTAGATGCCGGCCCCGGCTGGAACAAAGGGACATGTCCACAGGGTGAGGCGGGATGTCGGAGCTGGGCTCCTGCACCCCGGCCCCTTGGGCTTCATTCAACAGCAGCGTCTCGCGGCTGCTTTGTTTATTTGTTCCGCGACTACGTGCATGAGCTTCCAGAATTTATGAGATCAGAGGTCAAGTGAAAGGTCACAGTTCACAGGTCAAGTGAGAGGCTAAAATTTGTGAAACCAAGGAAATGACAGGACAGTGCCAAGTGAAAGGTCAAAAGTCAAGTGAAAGGTTCAGCGTGGATGAAAGTGAGCAGCCTGAGCGCCGGCCAGACCACACACCCAAGCGGGTCCATACCAACCTCCTCAGCATCAAAATGCAGCTGAAATTTCATTCCCTGGCATGGACCCGGGAGAGGAGATGGGCTGAGCAGGCGTCGCTGAGATCAGGCTCCAACGCTGGCTGTGATGGTGCAGTTTGAGGTTAATTGAGGTTGATTCAATCTTGGGCTTGAATAGGTATTGACAGCGGAGAATTTTGAGCTTTTCTCACAAAGTTTCCATCAGGCTGTGACAAGTCAGAGTCAGATCCTCTTCACTTGCCAATAGTTCTAGTTTCTATGATTCAGTGTCAGTTCGTCTTCCTCACTTCTTCTGCTTCTGCTGCCATATTCAAAAAAAAAAATCATTCTTGCATACATGTAAACCAGATCAATCAAGATGACTGTTCCACATTTGATCACTGTTGCATCAAAGAACAATCATTTCCAGTTGATTCTCATTTCATTGTGCTTTCCTAGCAGCTCGAGCCAGCAGAGCACATGCTCACTTTCAAGCTCCTGGTTTGTCCCTTAGGAATCTGTAATTGTAAGTTCAAAGCTTTCCTATCTGTTGGGCTTTTTATATAAATAAGAACCAGAACAAAATTCAATGTTGGCCAAGACATCAGTTCATCTAAACCAGCTACTTTTAGCCTTGTCAATGTTTTGAGATGACTTTTGTCCTGTTTGTGTTTCAAAGTCAAGAAATTTGTAGTATTCTCATAAGCTGAGAGAAAGAAAAAAATACAAGGAGAAATGATGTCATCTTTCCTTTCCTCTAGTCATCCCTTTCTACAGAAAGACTTCAAACAAAACAATGAAGTCCGGTTTTTAACGCAGGACGTAAACCAATTAGCAGAACAAAGTTACTATTGGCACACCTTGCAATGGTTTAAAAGACCATTACAATAATTAGGCTCTATATTAAAAAACATGCAAGGCCTTTTTTCCTTCCAAAGCTGCTTCCTTGCTCTCATGATAAGTCACAGTACACGGTGACATGACTCCTGGAATTTGTTATCCAGCTGTCTTCTGTTGAGTTAGGTCCCTGTGAAGGGGACTCATCTCCTGGTCAGAAAAAGAGAGGAAAACCAACTCTGAACCAGGGCAGCAGGGGAACATAAATCAATGCTTTCGTTCCAAGAGCTGGTAGTCCTCAAAATGCTATATTTCGCCTACACCATTTTGATCCTTTCTAGATTAAACTTCAGCCTCCCAGAGTTTGTCCAGCTTTCTGCCCACCTCAGAAAAGGTGAGATCTTGATGCAAACCTGTATCTGTTCATAGTCTTCCTAGAAAATTGGCATTTATGCTGATTAAGAGCAAAAAGCAAAAACTGCAGGAGGCCACCAAGCCAGTCTCTGATGTAAACCCAGGTCCACAGAAGGATTTAGGTGTTGTGGCACTGAGGTCTTCAATACCTAATCATTAAGCACCTGACTCCATCAATCGCTTTTCTGTAGCTATGTAGGAGTAATCTACTCCTTTGAGCAAAGTGGACTACCTTCCCCAGACCCTCCTAGGTACCCCAAGTTGGGGTTGGCGAAGCCAGCATGCTATACCCATTTACATTCCCCATCAGGGACCACAATGACACGTATCACATCTTAAATTCCTCTCCTCTGCCTCCCAGTAGAGAGGTTTATAATGAAATTGGTTAAAAATACTTTGATTATGTTCATTTCATGTTTATTCCATGAGGAACACAGTCATCTGCAGGCTGGTTTCCCTGCTCCATATTACATGGAGTGTTACTTATTCTTAAGAGTGGCTGTCTTGTTAGGAATTACAGTGAATCACATCCCTGTTCTCATTTGCTCCACATTTGTTATCTGCCTTGCATGGTTCCCAGCAGTGTGGGGACAGTTTGTTGAGTGGCGTGTTAATACCATTTATTTTTTTAAGCCTAACTAGGGGTATAAAATTCCTAGTCAAAATTCTGTCACGTTCTCTGAGCACTGGTAAATGAGTATCTCCTTACAAATGTTTTCTTTCTAGCAGAAGAGTATAACTTGGTGTATACACATAGGAGTGCTCAGTGTTCTCTGGGAAATGGGACTGACAAAGAAACCTCTGAAGTCATCTAAGGCCAAATTCTTTCCACAGAAATCTGTATGTATGGGACCCGCTGAACTTGCACATGTATATCTGAGGGCAGATTTTGACCCTAGGTAAGCAAACAGCTACAACCAAAGAGTTGTTTACTTTTCCTAGGTTTTGCCTTTCCTGGGTATTAATATTACTCTCATAAATTTTGTTGAGCTACACTTTCAGAAGTTAAGACTCCAGGCCCCAGAGGATGAAATACAGCAGCCCAATTACACACATCCAGAGTCAGGCTCTAAAAGACAGGAGTTTTTGAAAGACAGGAACAATATTTAGAGAGCTGGTTAATATTAATTCCTTTGGGAGCAATAAGTCTGGCCATTAATAGGCTTAGAGTGATAAAAATGGCAATATGGTGTGCACGTATAGATGATATTGTCAAAAAGCAGCAATTAGGAGCACAGAAAGCATATGCACATATGGTGAGCAGGTTGAAATGAGAAAGAGTGGCAGCGATATGATAACAGAGTTAATGGCAAAAGAAGAACGAAACAGTAGCACAATTTGTTCCTCACCCAAACGGAGCTAAAATTTTTTTCATCCACACAGATTTTCTTTCTCATTCTCTCTAGCTATTGCTAAGGTCCTGAATCGAGACATCAGACAAATGCCCCTTGTCTACCTTCCTGCAGGTATTTGGCAGAGACAAGAGAACATGATTATTTGGCGGAGGATCTCTCAGAAATTGGGGTTGAAAGCCATGATCTGAGTCTCTCTGGAGGCAGTTGAATGGCATCCCAATGGCAAACACCCCCATCCGCCCAGGTCTAACTTGTCAAGTGTTTTAAATTGTACTAATATTATGTTTCCTACCAACTCTTCTAATCTTGGCAGAGGAGCCCGGGCTTGGAGACTAATGCACCCTAAAGATCATGATTTCAGTGTTGTATCGAGCAGGTACCAAAAAAAAGAAAAAGGATGATTCTGCTTACAGGCTGTGTAGAGCCCGCTCTGATGTTACAGATAATTGACTGTCTTATCTTCCAAGTGCATTCAATGCCTCGTAGACTTTCATCTTTATCTCATTATGCTCTTTTAGGGTTAAAAACTAGGAGTTTACAGGGCAGCTAAAATGCTCTGTGTATCCCCGGGTGGGGCGGGGGGAAGAGTTATCATAAACATAGCCCTGCCAGCCTTTGAGTTGAGTGAGAGCTTTCGCGTTTCGGCTTTGGAAAGGTATACACCTGTCACTCTAAAATGGAGCAGATGGGTTATAATCTTATCTGCTCGCCCTAGATTTGTTGTCAGAAGGAAGTGAGGTAAGGAGAAGCGGGAAATGCAGTGCAGTTTATCTGCAACACGGGCTACACTTTTCCCTTAATGCACTGACTAAAGGAATTGGTGAATTGGAAATATTGTGGCTTCCCCTGAACAATGGCATTCCCAATTCTTATCTTACACTATTGAACAAATAATTGGAATTATAGACACAAAAGATCCTGAAAACAG
Source organism: Nycticryphes semicollaris (assembly GCA_013400055.1). Classification (NCBI taxonomy): domain Eukaryota; kingdom Metazoa; phylum Chordata; class Aves; order Charadriiformes; family Rostratulidae; genus Nycticryphes; species Nycticryphes semicollaris. The sequence continues at coordinate 269,963 of VXBJ01002281.1, forward strand.
ACTGGCCTGTCTTATGGTTTCTTGCAAGTTGAAATGCTGCTTTGATTACTTTTTTCATTCTTACTAGTATGCTCTGGCCTGTTCACTATACTGCTAGTGGAAAAACCTAGCATTAGTTAAATATTTTGGCAAGGCTGCTGCCTAAGATAGTGCCATTCTCTTCTTTTGGACATACTTGACGAGAAAAAAAACATGCAACCTGCGTCACAGCTGGTAAATAATGACTTTTTATTAGTATTGACTGCTGCTCTGTCCTCTTCCATTACTTTCTTTCTTTTCATCCTACTAATTATTTAGAGGTTATTGCACAGATAGCAGAAATTGAATGACATGCATATAATATAAAGAAGCCTCTACAGCAGCTATCCGCTCTTGACGCTTTTGCCTCTGGAATTGTGGAATACACCATGTGAAAACTACTTGTGCTTTCCTTAAGGATTTGCCTTCTAAAAATTGCACATAACTTTAGAGATCCAGGTCTGATTATAGGGTCAGCAAAGGAAAGGGTAAGCACTCAAGCTTCAGTGGGCCTAATCACTCCCTGTGGAGTGATAATTATTGTCCTTCACCACGCTTAGAATGCAAGCAGTGTCTGCTCTGTCACATAGCTTTACTTGCTTCCTGCCCTCTATTAGGATATTAAATCCTCCAACTGGCAAACTGTTTTGACCCTCTAGAATAAAAAAACATTGGGAAAAAAAAAGATGCTGTCCATTGAAGCAGAACAATGAGATATTCACACAATAAACCGCAGCACCTTATATATCACACACTGGGAGAAGCATTAGGAAAGTTTCCAGCGTGAAAACTACTGAAAGCTATGTCAAATATGGGCATTTATCATTTGTATTTAGAAAACAGGAAATGATTTGGCGCATCTCCTCACGGCTGGAATGTGAAAGACGAATCTGGGACCACAGAGCGTAATTATTTACAACTCTGGATATGAAAACCTGCACACCACTACTGAAAGCGGGCCAGGAAATAGCTAAAATATCAAAATGATCTGAAAAGGAACAGAAGGTGCCAAAAGGTTGAGAGCTTGTTAAAAATTGACCTGCACTTAAGGGCTTCGTAGAAAATCTAGAAAGGATTGGAATCAGTTTGGGGAAGTTAGAGGAATATATAAAACCATTTCCCATCTTGGCAATTGGAAAAGACCGAAGTAAGCTGGAATCTGTATTTTTTTATCTACTGGAAATATTAGATATCACATTGGTATGTTTATTTTCTAATTTCAGTAACACCAGAATGGCAGTAGTCTCCCACAAGCTGGGAATGCCTGCATGCTGGAGGTGGTGCTGCTCATATCCCAAGAATTTGCTGCTGTTTCTTAGTTTTTGGGGCTAACCTAAGAGCCAGTGGAGTCAACAGGAGTCTTTCAGTGGGATTTGGATCAAACTCTTTAGTTCTGTGTTTACACAATTATAAAACTCTTCTGTCGGGCACAGTTCACTAATGGGGGAGCACAAGCCAAGGTTTTCATAAACCCTTTCTACTGCCTATTTACAGAAGGTATTTCTCCCTCCCAGATTCCAGTCCCAGCTCCACTTCTGCCATTTTGCTCCATCCTACAATGTTTAGGTTGTCTGGTGTCCCCAGGCCCTGCAGAATCAGTCTCCCAGCTGCTAAAACTGCCTCCCAAGAAAATACTTGCTGTGGTTTTCTCCTAGCATGCTTTGGAAAGAGAGCAAACAACAGACTTGAGGACTGGAGCTGGTGTATTACAAAAATATCAATTATACTTTTCAAATTTTCAAATTACACTTTCCACAGATGTGAAACAGTCTTGGCATGGCAAGAGAGAAGAGTTGCCACCTTGCTAGGATGCAGATAGGGTTGCTGATACGAGCAGAGTAATCCTGGAGATTTTCATGCTCCAGTCCGCAGCTGAAAACCTATGAAAAAGTTCAGGGTGGGATTCGCTTTTGGGAAAAAGGCAATGAGAACTGTTAGGAAACGCACTGAACGTTTTTAAAATGGGTGCCTAAAGTTAGACTCTTACACCTGCATTTAAGTTTCTGAATTAGTTTGATCTGATCTTAAGCAATGCTGTCACGGGAGATCACAGCGCCCAATTAGCAACGCTTCCTACTGCATTTTAATGAAAAAGTAAAACTTAAAAACGAGATGATGTCTTTCCCAAAGCAGCATCTATAAGCATTAAGACATACTCAGCGATGCAACTGCTAGAGCTGCAGAATGACTTTAGGAATTCACACACTGCAAGTAAATATTTATTGCCGTTAAATGGTTGGCCCCAAAAGCCAGCATTCATACTCTGGCTAACCATGTGGAAACCGAGTTCACGCACGTGTTGTCAGCCATAGGACTTGCACCACATCATTAATCTGCCATAAGTATTTGGGAGGAAGAGGCTGGGTGTGCGGGGAGGCTGTAGGCTCAGTCCCGCGGTGCGAAGGGGAAGATCATCTAATAACAGAAAAATAGAGTGGGTGTTGCAAAAAACAAGCCACTTAACTCCAGAACCAGTGAAATTGATAGTAAAGTTTCTCTTCTTTTTTTTCATCCTACATGAAAGGAATAGCGCAATAAAGATAAATGTTATGTTTTGTACAAATGTCTGTTTTCATGGCACCCACCATAGCACTTCAATTAGTACGTCCTCCTCTGAAGGACCAGAGCAACATCTCATAAAACTTCAGTTATTTCCTCACCACTTTTTCCCCTCATTATTCACATATTTATGAGATATTCTTCTAGCTCTCTCATTACTTGATAAGCTTCATGTATGTATTATTGTAGATGTCTTTAAAATTGTAATCAAATTTTTGAAGTAATTTCATCCAACTGTAAGAATGTTGATTACCACCTTTTCGTGAGCAGCGGGAAGGACCGATACCACTGGCAAAATCACTGAATGCAGATTTGGAAAAAAAGCCACCAAAACCCAAATAACAAACAAAGGAAAAAACAAAGAGAAAGGGAAAAAATTGCCTAAAATCACCTTGAACTTTTGGAGTTTCTCTGTATTTTTCAGGAATTTGACTCAGAATTTATCAAATCAGAGGTTAAGGTTTTGTAGAAGCCAGAAATGTATCCCTGAATTACCTTTGTTCTGAGTTAAAGCAATTTATTGTGTTATCCAGCAAAAAACCCCATGTCATTAGGGCAACAAAGATGAGTAAGGGATTGGAGCACCTCCCTGATGAGGAAAGGCTGGGAGAGCTGGGACGCTTTAGCCTGGAGAAGAGAAGGCTGAGGGGAGACCTTATTCAAGCTGACAAGTATCTAAAGGGTGGGTTGAAGGAGGATGGAGCCAGACTCTCTTTAGTGGTTCCCAATGACAGGACAAGGGGCAATGGGCACAAACTGGAACATAGGAAGTTCCATTCAAATATGAGGAAAATCTTCTTTGGGGTGAGGGTGCCAGAGCCCTGGAAGAGGCTGCCCAGGGAGGGTGTGGAGTCCCCTTCTCTGGAGACCTTCAAGGCCCTCCTGGATGCAGTCCTGAGTGATGTGCTCTGGGCAACCCTGATTTAGCAGAGGAGTTGGACTAGATGATCCCCAGAGCTCCCTTCCAACTCTGACAATTCTGTGATTTTGGCAAAAGTGGTGACTATGGGATGCAGTCTGAGGAAAATGGAAGAGGACACCATTTTATGTCCATGTATGTGTGAACAGATTTAGGAATTGCAGCTTACATTTTATGGAAGTGTTAGGGTTGAACCCACGTCAACCACTACAGTGAGAATCAGGAGCCATTGACAGAAGCAGCACTCTCCAGATGGTGTCCAAAGCTCCTTGGTATTTATGGTAGACTCAACTGGGTGAATGAGGGATACAATATTAAATGTAAAGTTGAGTTTTCCACACTACTTCTACTTTTTCTTTTCTGGTTGATATTGTGACCATGTACTAATTTCTGTGGCTATGTGTTCTCTATCATTAGTAAGTCTTTTTGGTGTTTTAAAACCCATTTCCCATGAATTCCTCATCATAATGAGTGCTTTAGAAACTGATTTTTTTTTTTTACCAAAAATCATTATTATTTGCTCATACAGAACCTATTAAAGATTCCTTACATGACAGACCACTGCTATGAGAGGAAGGGTTTTTTTCTGAGCTACCACAGAAGTATTTGCACGATTGTTAATAATCTGTTGGTGTGTAATCTGCCAGTTGCAGCAGCTCTGTCCTCTGTCAGCCTGAATTATTAATGCTGCCTGTTGGCCAAGGCAAACACTCTTCCAAACATCTCTGGAGGCCTAATTCAGGCTTTTCTAACCTCTCCGTTTTGGAGTTGAGAATTTTAAGTGGTTTAATCCAACACAAAATAAGCGCAGTGAAAGGGCTTGCACTCATTTCAGTGAGAACCAAGTCTGGTCTTAACCCTATACAATAATTATTTCCTAGTTTTTCCTAGCGAGGGCCTTGCAGATTGCCCCCCTGATCAATACTTGCTACCAAGAATGAGTTCAGAGATGGAAAGTTGCAATCTGAGACGATTTATTCATTGCCATTGTGATTGGTTAAGGATAAAAGCTGGTGGAATACAAAACCCTTCTGAGTCTTAACTACAGAGCTGAACACTATAATTATTTAAAAAAGTACATATCCTGACTCTGCTTAGAAGCCTGTTTGCTATAATTCACCCCCGTGTTAATAGCCTCCTAACGTATATGAATGTATGCTAAAATGGGTTTTAAACTACTAGATTTATGGCTTGGCAGACTGGTAAATGCACAATTATAGTTCATAATAGGTAGGTATCTGCTGTCCATCGATTTTTCTCTTGTTCTATTTCCTTCCATAGTGATGTCATTAGACATTACGCGGATGACTAATAGTCCTAAGGAATGACATTCACGTGCCAGAATGCCACACGTTGGTGTTCCCGTAGGGGCTCCGGCAGCCTCCCCCATCAGATGGCAAAAACACCCTCAGCATTTCTGCTACAGCAACTCCTCAGCCTCGCCAAATCTGTGGCCGCTCGGCAGCACAGAGGCAGTTCAGCGAGGGAATAAAAAAATAGAAAAGAAAAAAAAAAAACCAACCCAAAAAACCACAAAAGCTATTTAGGAGCTCTGAATATCTTTCTAATCAGATTGCTGGGAGTGCGTTTGGACTTGTATCTATTCATTCTGCGGTGACGGAAGTAAAAGGAACTATCCAGTGAGCTATCTGGTTTTCCCAGAATTGTTTGTACTGCTGACCTTTATATCTACTCATTTATCCTAATTGTTTTTAGCTGTTTGAGGAAGAATCTCAGATGAGAAAAGCAACTCAATATGTATCAGAGATCCTATCTGCTACAACTTTTGTTTTAATTTAAAGCAGACCCTGCATCATTTTGTGCGCTGGTTGTGTAGTACCAAAGGCAGGAATTTGTTGTGGGATTTTTTAATAAAATCATAGGCCCAAGACAGAGATCCCTGGACATAGGGAGTGTGATCTGGGGGTGGGGTTGCTTAGACGCCTCTTGCCCAAACGCATTTCCTGATGTTCTCCGGCTGGGGCAGCTTTTGATGTGGTACTTTCTTGTGGGAGAGTGGGGAGCACCATTTTAGGGAGGTGGCCAAGCTGGCTCCGGCAGCTTTGCCTGAGTCCAAGATAGGAGAAATCCACTGCCAGAGTGCTACAGCAGGAAATCTGGCTCTTGACATCCATAAAACTGCCTCTCCAAGTGGAATTTCCCAGATTAAATGAGAATATTGAGTTTTCTCAGTATCCCTTGTTTGAAATTGGAGTTGGGCAGGCTTCGCTTCTTCCGGGGGATGTATTAAATCTATAATAGTCGTGTTTTTCTTCCTCCTTCCATCAAATCCCAGTCTCCTGGAAGGGAGTGGGAGGCTTGTGACATATACAAAGTGTTTGCTGATGGTTAATAGAAAAGAATCTGGGTTATCCAATAAACATGCCCCAAACTTTCAACTCATGGGGAGCTTAGGTTCAAACAGTAGCTCCAACTACTGCAAAGAGGTTATGGAGCAAAATAGCGACGTGATATGCAAAAGCTCACACTAAGTATATCACTTTGCTTCAGAATTCCTGCATTTACTGCTAATGCAAGAAATAGCCTTTGAACTCTAATCTGGTGTCTCCGGAGTAGTTCATAACTGAAGGCACTTCTTTCATCGTAACAGGGTGACGGTGATCCAGACTTGCAGAGCATTTGGTGCAGTCCCAAAGCAAGATAATAAGCAAGATAATACTGTAAGCTTTGCATTTCTGAGCATACCAGTGTTCCACAAAGACGTTTCAGGGATCCTGCCTCACAACTTCCATGTGACATAAAAAAGTATTAGCATCATTGCCTTGCATGTTGAAACATGAATATTATTGTCTCAAGGGAAAAAGGAAACATGGCATTTTGGTGACTTTTCCTCAGTTTGTGATCTAAGCCACCAGCAAAACCTTTTCTTCAGCTTTTTTGAAGGGAGAGCAAGACCAGAGAGCAAACAGCATGTTTCTACACTGCTATGAAGCAATCACCTGTAAGGAATACTTTACCTGTTTAGATTATCAAGTCAGCCAGGAGTTACTGTCACCAGGGCTGGTCACGAAGCGAGATATTTGCCTTAACCGCTGAGGGCCTAAGAGACCTGGATATTTCTAATACTTAGTTGAATTCACCTTGAAGAATCGTAAAATATTATGACACAACCCATTTTTTCTTTGCATAACAAACACATGTCCGTCTTTGCTTGTAGACTGTTTGCTTGCCTCGTTTCATGTAGTAGACATCTCATTTTGCTCTTGGCAAGCATTGGGCTGTCCACTGGAGCCTTTGGCTAGTGGTGCCCAGGTTCTACTGCCACTGTGCATCTGCTGCAGAGCTCCTGAGAAGCTGCTCATCTGCACCTTGGTGTGACCCTGTGCTGGAGATTAAGTAATGGTCCACCTGGGAAAAATACTGAGGATTTAAAGAACTCTATGAAAGACCTGAAATTAGTCTTATACAAACCAACAATGTTTTTCTAGTCCTTTTAACAGAGGTGTATCCTTTCTGCTTTCATTAAAGATATGTTGTGATCTCAAGGTTTAGTTGGGTAAGACACAGTTCCTCCATAATAGCATTAATTTTTTATTCAGTTTTTATGTGCCCTCAACTTGATTATGAAGACAATAATTTAATTTGAAGAACGGTCCTTTTTTTCAGCTTCAGCAATGCTACTAAATGTGGGTGTAGATAAATGACCACACGAAAACTTCACAGAATTAGTGTTTACACATAATCCAGCAATGAGCTATAATTTGATTGGTAAAAAAATCATTTTGTGTACCTCTGCCCCTATTCTGCCGGATAATGAAAATTTATATCTATGTTTCAGACATCTGGGGAGGATGTGACAGCTTTGGGGCTGAATGAAAGATTATGCCACAGTGACCCCTGTCAGCATTTCCTCACGGACTGGTTACCCGAAACCCGGCGGCAGTTAGATTTCCTTTTTCTTTTTCTTTTTTTTCTTTTTCTTTTTCTTTTTCTTTTTCTTTTTCTTTTTCTTTTTCTTTTTCTTTTTCTTTTTCTTTTTCTTTTTCTTTTTCTTTTTCTTTTTCTTTTTCTTTTTTCAGCAGAGCAGATCTCATTTTATTTTGGAAGGTTAATGACACTGTAAATCTAATAGGCCATTTTAGTGCCATCATGTGGGTATTAAAAGTCATGTGACTGGTCACAATCCCACATGGAGTGTTTTGGGGTTGTCTTGTGTAGGAATGGCAACACTCCTATATAGCTGTGAGAGCTGGGTATGTTTTCAATTACTTTCTAGGACAGAGCTTCTTGTAAATGAATTTAAAATTTTTATGTATGGTTGTGTTTGCCACCTCTCAGATTTTCCTTTGTAAGGGCTTGTGTATCCAATTCATCTTTGATTCTCTCTAGAGCCAATTAGCGCCGTTTACTTTATTTATTCCTCAGGGCTATGAACAAAGATGTCTCTGTCCTCGAGGCACAGAAATGGATCGGAAAAGGAGGATTTTCCCAAAGTTGATGTATTCCCCGTCTGTCCCAGCATAGAGGTTTTCCGTGCTCCTTGTGCCCTATTTTCTGCCCCCAAACCACTGTACATCCCATGTACTACTATAGTAAAACTCCTTAAAGGCCTTGAGGCTTCCCAGTTGCACTGGTAGAGGCATTTATAGTCTTCTGGGATGTATATGGGCTCTGAAGGCCAGAAGGAAATGAAACAGGTGGGCAGGTGGGAAACAAATAGAAAAATGGTGGCTAGAGGGTACTCAGGGCATCTCATGGAGAGAGAGTAGGTCTGAAGACCCTGTTGGGAACTGCTGCGACTCCTGATTTGGTGCAGATAAATGTAGACTTAGGTTCATTCTTGCGTGTGTGGTTCACTTCCATAAAATATATCCAGATGTTTTCAAGAACTAACAGGATTTAATGAGGGATTTAGGTTCCAAAGCTCACCTTCAAAAATTGTGTTTCCCTCCTGCCAATGACAAGATATTGAGACATGGACATTTTAAATATATTATGTTCCAAAGTGTAGGATTTTCTTCCCAAATGTCTATTTTTAAAAAATCACTTTGTCTGCCACAAAAGATTTCCACTGAGCCCCACCAAAATTTGTTTATTTTGGGAGGAGAATCTCCTAAAGCATAAGGATGATATAGAGTTCAAAAATGTGAACGATGTCATAACAGAGAGAACTCCCTCATGCGTCATACATTTGGGTATTTTGAAGAGCAGTGACTGTATCATTTCCCATGGACACAGCTCCAGGAAATGAATAATGCTCAGGAATGGTAAGAGATGAGCCTGCAAAGATTCACCTACCTCCTTTGCTTCTTTGCTTCTCTTCCTCCCCCTCCACTTTGCATTTGTTCTTCTAAATATGTTTTTCTGGAGAAAAAAAACAACAAACAAACCAAAACAGGAATACCTGAGGAGTTTGGAGCCTTGTGAATGGGATGGTTTGTGAGGTTCTCGAGTATTTCCACTTTTACTTCTCTCTCTGGTGTTTCCTATCTATGTTGGTGGGTGCACAACTGACACGCCGCAAGTCTGAAGGAAGGCTGATTCCAGAGCTCAAAAGCTCCTGACCTGGGGGTATCTGCACCACATTTCCCCAAACAACGTTCCAATTTGGGTGGTTATTTAGCAAATATACTGCTTGGAAGAGGCAATTTGTTTTTAACAAGCAACCCTGGTCATTTGCAACCTTCTGTGTCCCCAAAGGGAGACAAGCCCAGGCTCGTTCCACCAGCATGTGCTGGGGCTGCTGGTGAGTTCATTCACCAGGGAAGTCAGGATAAATGTCTGGCTGCTCACATAGTTTAACGTGCCTCCCCTAAGGCTGGCTTTACTTTCAGCCAACATCAATGAATCGCAAAGGTCCTTGTCCCGTGGTTATCAGGTCTCCAGCGGAGCATCCCATAGCTCCCAGGGGCCCACATAGCCGGATTTCCTTTCCAGAAAAAAACAAAGAGCGGAGACATGGGATATGTCCTGTGTCTTCCCTGATAAACTGCAGGATCAGCCACACTAGATGTAGCCAAATAGCTCTTCAGCAAGACACATGCACTCCGAAATAAGAGACCTGAAAATGTCTCGGTTGTTGTGGGAGAAGAAACAATACTCCCTTCTCTGACAGCCCTGCTTCAGCATCACCATAGCAATCCCATCCCTTCATCTCTTCTGTCTGTTGTCCCCACAGCTCTTGTGCAGCTCTTAGGGCCTGCTTTTCACATTCAGTCCTCATCATCTGCCCTGGGGGCTGCCGTCTCTGCCTCCAGAAGGTCCAAGAGTTACAGTATGTGCATTGGAAATGAATATCCCAGGGAGAGGTCCAGCTCTTTTACCTTGATCCTACCCACAACTGGTCCTGAAGAGTCATATACCGGCCTGCTCGAGTGGGTCTGCAGTGCAAATGCTGACAATGCTTAATTCTGTCTGTCTTTCATCGTCTGCAATGTTTGAATCTTGATCTGAGAGTGTGGTCCCAGCCTCACTGAAGACAATGAGAATTTTTCATAGTATTTATGCTAGAAATCCTTGAAATATTTTTTCTCACCTGTACACGATGTCTGTACTTCTCCAGTAGCAAGAGCAATGTTACCCCTTCACTTAGCCATTCCTGAAATTGTTTTAGTGGGCTGAATTTTCCAGAGAATGGACCAGTGGCGGCAGTAGTCGCTGCCTCCCCGCAGACCACATCTGTGACCTGAAAAAAATGAACCATATCTGTCATAAAACTGGCAAATTTGAATGCTCATTTGTCGTTTTCTTTGTAAGCTTTTATTCTCTTTCAGAATGAATATCCTTCACTTTCAAGCCTGTGGTACTGAATTTCATCTTAGCATGACTTAAAATATTCACACTATCCGGTCCATGAGCACTTTTTTTTTTGGGGGGGGAGTAGGGGTGGGGCGAGGAAATATCCAAGTTATAAACCCTAGAAAAATAGTGTTTGTAATGAAAATGCTGACAGCACATTAACTGTCACTGGGCACTGCTATAAACAAGCATTCTGTTTATGTGCACGGGAGCACATTTGTGTGATGTTGGGCAGCTTTAGGTGCCAGCAGCTCACGCTTGTACAACTTATTTACTTTTCGTGAAAAGGTACTGAATCGCAGTAACGCATCCCAGTGTGTGGCTAATTACCCAGCGTGCCCCTGATCTGGTAACTGGCTCGCTCCATGACTGGATTGGCAAGTTGGAATTTGGAAAGCCAGGGATGTGATTTAATTGCTCTCCTAAACTGCAGAACAATTAACTGTTCTGTAAGCAGTGGTCTATTCCTCATTTTCATTTCTAAATCAGCGCTGGCAATGTGTTCTGCACCAGGAACTTGGCATATTAGGCAGTATTTAATGTTTTAACAATTCCCATAAATTTAAATCTGTCATTTGAAAGTTCTCCCATTGCTAATTTTATGATTGCTCCTCTGCTCAGGGACTGAGCCTTAGGAATCCTGGGGTGCTCCGAAGGTACTTGAAGTCAGTTGCTGCCAAGGTCAGGTCCATAAATGTCCCTCAGCTTTTGAGGAATCCTGCCTGTTCACCCACCAGCATCCCTAGTCAGCCAGGGATGGGGTTGATGCTGCGCTGAGAGCTAATGTGATCTTCCCCAAGTCCTCCAGCTGTTTCCACAGCTGGGGCTCTGTGAGATGTCTCCAGGGCTGCCAGTACCACCTTCCCCACCTGCATATTTTGGGGCAAATATCTCCTGCTGGGAAGAGCGGGTGTAGCATTCAGGTGCAAGATTGGCCTGGAAAGAAAAACCATTTATATATAGGTCATTGCCGTCTTGCATTGTCAGAACTGGCAGGAGGAGGAGAAATTTAGGGAACCAAACAATCACACAGAGGAAAAGCTTGTATTGAAACAGCACAAGGTGCACCGGGACACTGAATAATTCTGTATTTAGATGTACGTTGCAGCAAATGCTCCATAATAACAACTCTTTTTTTTTTTTTTTTTTTTAAGCTCTTTAGGTTTTGTGTTATGAGAAAGTATGAAACATAAATCACACAGAGCTACTCCTGGCCGTAAGCCTTCAGGATGCATTTGTTTGAAATCAAGAGCCAAATTCCCTGGATCGGAGTAAACTGTTAGGTGCCAACTGAGGCGAAATGCCAGCCTTTGAACTCCTGCACATTATGGCTGATGTGATCCATATGCAAGACTTAGAGTCTTTTTCCAAAGTGGTTTCTTTTAATTGATTTAGCAAATTAACAATATTAGGCCTTCTGTAGGATAGAAAGTACATTACTCACCATGCCCTTATATTACCCCGAAAGGAAATCTATTGTTCTTTTGTAATGAAATGGTATCACAAGGAAGAAAAAAAAAAGAAAAAAAAAGGTAGCAGTAGCAGGTAAAAGGAATCACATTCAGCTGTCAAGCATGTTTAATGAGGAATTTTAATTATGAGGCTGGAAATCAATGAGCATAACTTTAGCAACGAAGTCTTAAAGGGAAACTAAATTGCTTTCTATCTTGCAAAGTTTACTGAAGCAGTTTGAGTGGTTGCCAACCATCATTGTTCTGAGAAAAGGAACTTGAGGAAATTGCAAGTCACACTGTAGCGTTTATTGTAAGAATATTTAACAACAAAAAAGGAGGATTTCCATGGATTCATGTTTAATGGGTTCTTCCTAACTGATTCATCTCTGCCTTGTGATTCGTAACAACCTTTGGTTTTGTGTACCGTATAAAATCTGTTCTTATGAGAGTGTGGCTTGAAAGGTGATTGGTTGCACTGAAAATTGATAGTTTGTGATTCATAAGGGATAAACATTATCTTGTTTGTTCCTTATTCTTTTGAAACCTGGGCTGTGAGGAACAGCGTGGCATGAATATTTGATGCGGTAAGAACTTAAACCTCCAAACCCAGAGCTAAGGTAAACAAAGGATCTTCAGCTTTCTGTAACGTGTGGCCGCGTCTCATGAGCGTGAGCTGGAGCGGTTCTTTGGGGTGCTGCTGTAAAGTCAGGTTGGGGTTCCCAGTGCAACTGAAACTTGTGTAGATTTGCAACTGTACCATAATGTTTTGGTTAAGCTGTCCCATGCTGCCTAAGGCCAAATCCAGGAGCTACCGACACACATCTCGGCACCTGCGAGGCTGGGCTCTGCCATCCCAGCACAAAACCAAGCTCAACCTTTTCTCCGGCTCCTGCTGGAGAAACTATAGGACAGAATGAAGCCAAAATACTTTGCAATACCTATAGGTGTGTTCACCACAAGGGGTAGTTTTGGAAAGCCGTTTTCCCATCTCCACTTTAGGCTTATTTTGGATGCTCGTTAAGCTACGAAAGGTGCAATTTATCATCCCTAAATGAGTTATTCCTTCCATTGCTGGTTGTTGCTGCTGTTGTTTGGGGGGGGGCTGCATTGCTCCCTGCTGTTGTTTAAATCAAGGCACATCCCTGAGTGCCCCGCTGTCCCTTGGAGCCCTACGACCAGGCAGGCGCCCAGCGTTTCAGTGCCCGTGCTTGGGGATTCATGGTCTGATTTAGCATTTGGATATTGCGGCAAAGGGTGTTCAACAAGCCCTTAATGCAGGTAGGGGAGAAGTAGTTTTGAAACCAATCTAGTTGCCATTCCATAGGAAATCCAAGCCATAGATCACGGTTATGGGCATTTTAAAAGTGGCAGTGCCTGTTAAAGGCTGGCTATTCCCCAGAATATAGAGGTATTTGGGGCTGCAGTGGAGACACATTGGCAGGGGAGTGGAAGCTCTGAACTCACCTGCCATTGCTCTGCCTAGCTTAACTGCTATCAGTTGCTCACTTTCATGAGTCTGAAATTCATACAGCCCCAAAAGAAAGATAAATAAGAACAAGTCAGTTTTCACCCTCCAGACACAGGCCGAGGAAATTATTTCAAATAAAATATATCATCTCAAGCAGGGGCAGATGAAATAGTTTTCTACTAAAGTTGTTCTCCCAGCTGACAGAACAAATTACCAAATTTCCTCCACTGGATATATTGAGTATCTTTTCTAAATTCATAATTGCATTCAACTCTTTGGCAAAGCTACCTAATTCTGTGTGCGTGGTAAGCTGTTAAACGATGCCTAAAAATCTTCATGGTGAAAGATAAAGGTATCTTGTGACCCAGCTACTATTAAATACTGTGAATCAGATCTTTACCGGATACCTCATTGATTTAATAATACTCTTCATGGCCTCACTGGAGAGATAGTCGCTGATACAGGATGAGGCTTCATCAGTGCAGCAAAACCCCTTTGAGCTCAGTGGGAGCAGAGCCAGGCCCACTGTTTGTTCTTTACTACCATCCCCTGAAACCTAAGCCAGCTTTATTAAATAAGAAGAACTTTTAAAAGTCCTGTGTAGAACGTATTCCAGGATCATTCCAATCTGGTTTAAAAAATCTCAGGGGAAAAAGCTCTTATATCTGCATTCCACCAACTGTACAGGTAGCAGCTAAAATTAAATAATGAAGATGATATATAAAAGAGTAAAAAGGCATTAAAATACTTTTGCAAAAATTGAATATATTTCCTAAAATCGAGTACCATATATAGAAACTATTAGTGTCTTTTACACAGCTGAAAAGCTTTAAGTTTTGTCACTTTTTACTGCAGAGGGTTTTCGAGCTGTGTGGCCTTGGCACAAGGGCTGCAGCATGGGGACCACGGGACCTGCTGTGGGACAAAATCTGGGGGAATGCCCAATCTGGCACGGTCAGTACCACCTCCTTGGGCGCCCTGTGACACTGATTTTGGAGGGGTATTTTGGTCTGTGCCATGGGGAATAAGGAGGGCTGCTCCCTTTGCATCATTAACAAAAGTATCACTTCCAGCAGCCCTCTGGAGGGAACACTGATGAGCAAATTTCCCAAATGAATTGGTTGGTTTAGCCTCGGTGTCCATAGCAGGGGACTAATTTTATTGAGGTTCATGGCATAATGTGCAATTCAAACAACAGAAGGATTCCTGGGGAGTTCAGAGCTTTCGTCTCTCCCTTTTACCTTAAGGCAATTTAGCGTTGTGTGTTTATGGTACACATATCTGGCTTTCTCTGTCTCATGTGGGAACCACTCACCTTGACTGTCAGCCTATTTTTGATAAAATTGAGGTAGAGATGAAGCAGACTTATATTCTACGAGAAATCTCACCCACTGTATCTATAAATTCTCTCTCTCTCTCATCTCCTGTTAGTGTTGAATGAGCCTTCAGGTGTCCAGCGCTATTTCTCTTATGGTGCTCCAAGAGGCCACATGAGATTGAGTGGGGGAGCAAAGCCCAGAAAATTTTATTATGGTCAAAAATAAAGAAAATCCTGCTCTCCTCTCCCTTGTCTTCACCCTTCAAACACAACTGTGTTTTCCCTTCACGAGTGCATTTTATACTCCTGTGTTTTATAGTGAATGTAGAAATTAATGTCGCTTCAAAGAAAAGATTTTTCCTTTGAAAAGGTTGAGATAGGTTGTTTTCAAGCATATGCCTTTTGGGGTTTTTTTTGGTCTATTGGAATGACAAACCATTGATATATACACAGCATATATTCAAGCAAGCCCCAAACATTTACATGTGGGGGAGCTGGGGACCAAGTGAGGAAAGGAAAAGCGAGCTCCTGATGGAGGTGTAACAGTGGTAATGTATTTTAAAAATATTTTTAATTGCTGAAGGGGTATATTTTGCTAAATATTCATATGCCGAATGAAGTGTAAGTTCATAAGAATTTCATTTTAATGCCAGCTGTGAGTCCTGTTACTATATTTTGGCTGATTCCTTCCATCCTTCTGTGCAATCAGCAGCTGGGGGTTGCTGTGGAAATAGAGCGGTCAGCGTGGTGCACGTACACAGCCAAATACTAAGTAATTGCATTAAGGAATGGTTATTCTAAGAATTTAGTAACTTTGCTATCTTTTCACCATCTTTCTGAACCTCGCTGTTGCTTGATTTCCCATAGAAGTATATATTTTATATGTATAGGCCATTATTTTCCAGTGTATTCACTTGTTGACGAGTCTATTCTGTGTCTGTTCTGCCTTTCTTGACAATTTTGCTGAAATCCACAAAATTCATTCCAGCCCATGCCATCCACCGAAATCCTCATCAATTTTTCAACGAATTTCTAATGCTATCGGAGGGCTAATATATGAGATGATCCCCGTGTTGTGTCAGAGGAAAACCTTTTGAGCAGGGGATGGATGTATAGTACGGCGTGGCGTATAAATCATTTTCAAATTAGTATTCTGTACATCTGGGGAAGAGTACATTTGTGTGCCTGCATAAATTGCCTGTGAACACATTTCAAAACCCTACGCTTAATCTTAGCAATGAACATTTCAAAAAGTAAATTAATATCTTCAAGGAGAAGAAATACAGTATATTAAGCAGAAGCCCACTGAAAACTGTATAGTTAAGAATCTGTCAGCCTTTCCATTATAAGCCCTCTTTTTTGAGGGGTTTATAACTCGGTTATAAAATTTCACACTAGGCTAAAGGTTGGCACGTATCGTCTGAGTTTGGCAGGGTGACATTTTATTAGCTCTGAAGGAGTTTTGGATCCCACGTCAATGGGTTATTATTTTAAACCACAGAAATGAAGTTCAAATAACTTGGGGTATGACTTAGCCGTAGGAAGGTGAGACGAGCAGGACTGAAGCCTGAAGCGACGCTGTCGACCCATGGAGGGGTGACACCGGGGGTGCCACGGGGCTGAGGGGTGGGATCACGCGTCAGCCCCAACGCCAAATCTCTTTGCTTTTGTCCGTTCCCCTTAATGTGACTTTAATTCGCATCTTTATGGTTAAATGTATATTGTGCTGAGGTTACGGGTCTAGTTGGCAGTTTATAAATTAGGTTAATTAACATTACAATAGTACTTTGTGAGCTTGCGAGTGTGTTTGCGGGTGGATACGTGTGTGTGCAGACAAGAGCGCTCTTTGGAAGCAGAAACAGGATTAAAGTGTCTGCGGGAATTGTAAATTTATTGTGTAAATAGCTTTATGATTTGTTGTGGGTTTGGATTAATGCAATATATATCCATTTTAAGCATTGATCTTTAAGCGAGTAATGTAATAAATCTGAATATTCCTTCAAATTACTGTTTACACTGGCCATGCTATAGATTAAAAGAGACAGTTGCCTTTATAAATTTACTTGTAGGGTACACGGGTGTGTGTAAATACTTCTGCTTCCAATTACACCAAACAATGATGATAAACTGTTGTGAGTTGCCTGGACAATTGTACACAGCCTGAGTCCCATGGAGGGATGGTGCTGAGCAGTGACCGATGAGCACGTGGCACGGGGGGGAGCAGGAGGGCTATTGTTTAGGCCAGGAAATGTGTAAATAGGCAACTAGATTAAAAAGTCTATAAACGTATCAAAATGAAGATCCAGTTCCTTCCCAGCTGTAACGCTTCTAAAAGGGGGAACTGTGTAAACTCATCAAGGCATGGAAACGCAAACATTTGTTTCTATCTACAGCAATTTGCACGTTTTGCAGTAACACGTTCATGAAAATGTATCTGTAGGTACCCCTCGGCATTGGGCTGCTTTAGGTTTTCTACGTCCCTTCCAGGCCTGCTGATGGTGCTGGGTTTCATGTTCTGTATTGTTAAACATGCTTAATTTGATAGTCGAGCAACATCTCAGAAGGGACACTGTTTTATCATTGTGACCCATCAGAAATGCATTTTCACTGAACACTGTGGCTTTAAACATGGGGTTAAGACTTGCCAGACTTCATAGGTATGGGAATGCGCTTACGGAGATAAATACATGGGTTTAGTTTGTCCTGCTTTCAGGTGATACATTTGGAGCGCTACAACTCAGGGTACCCCTTGGTCTTTCCACAGATGTCCTCTGATGACATCTTAGCGCACAGAGTAAGTCAGCTTCCAAAAATTGTACCAGAAAAACAAAACCCTAAAAAAATATTTCTTCTTCAGACACGGTAGGGAAAGATTTTTTGCCCTTTATAAGCAAAAAGTGACTTTCTGAAGTGTTTACGTTTTAACACAGTCCAGGGAGAGTGTGGTTGGGTTGAGCTCTTATACCAAATCCATCCCCCATAAGAATGTAGAAGAAGAGTTGTCCTGGGCTTGCAGCTCCCGGGGTGTGGACGCCCTTATCGTACCGACGGGTTGCACTGACGAGAGTTGACCAGACGTTAAATTAATCAAATCCTACAATTTTAAAACTCAGGAAGGAGAGTTTGCAGTTGGGCCCGCTTGCTTCTTTTGCCCTCTTTGTTACCTCCCCTCTTTCACATGTATTTCTAAGAGCAAGAAAAAACAGTGAGCATGATAAATTATAGGAAGCTGGCAGCAGTAGTAATTAACAGGTAATTATCAATAAACAATTTAACCACAAAACCTTGGATCCCACCTACCACTTGTCAACAATAAAGCCATGGAGGCTCCACAGGCCACTGGACAAACAGTCCACGGGGAGCATGGCCGGCGCTGTTAGTGCAAATAAACAATGCTGTGCCGAGAGGCTAAACAAAAGCCCAGCATGGAGGGACTGCAGGGAAGCGGGAAAGAAAAAGCTCTCTGCAGAAAAAACAACAAAAAACCCAACAGTGGTTACAGTTTGAAGCGCCAACCTCAAACCACTCGCAGTTTATTGCAGCCCCAAATAAGTATCTCATAAACAGCAATCAAAGCCCAGTGTCTGGCGTCTTAAAAAAAGTAATCCCTATGAACGTGGAAAAAGAAAAGGCATTTTGGGGGAGGTAAAGGGAGAGCTGGAGGGAGAGAAAACACTGCTATGTCAACTGGTTGAGTTCAACAGATGCCTTCTTGCACCATGCCCAATTTGAAATCTCTTTGCATGATACTGAGGCAAAAGGAGACGTGTGGGTTAACCATGCATGTACCAAAAGGCTTTCCCAAATGCACATGCAGGTGTGCTTGGCCAAGTGTCCTCCTGTCCTCATCCTTGGGAACTGGGAGAGGCTTACTGGTGACTTCCAATGGGGCAAAGTGGTCCCCTTCTTGCACGTGCAAGTGGGGTTATTTTTTTCTCTCTTTTTTCTTAAATAGTATCATAATGACCTTGGAGGAATGACAGACCATGTTCACACTGCAGTACTCCCTAATGATCTTCATCTTCCATTCCTACATTGGGATTAAGGCCACTTTTCTGTTGAAGGGAGTCAGGCATGGACAGCCGAATGAAATAAGAATATGCTGAACACAGAGGAAGTTTTTTTCTGAGTTAATATATCATTGCAAACTAATGTAATGAAATTAAAGCACTTGGATTTTGTGGTTTTAGGAATTAATATCAGAATCTTTTGTCGAAATGAGTTACTTAGATGCTAGCTTTTATGTTAAACAGTTGATATGTCTCAATGTTTAGATTTGCACTAAATAAGCTATATGCTGGTATCCTCCTGGAATGTATATATTTAAAGAACAGAGTGATGATAGCTTGATTTGAAGCCTTTGTTGTCTGCCCCTCAAAGGAAAGCCCCAGTATGTTTGTCGTGACTAACACATCTCGTCCGTGCTGACAAGGTTCCTATCAGCCCTGCCGTACCTACCCTACAGATCTGCTTCCCAGCCATGTCTCAGCCTGTGTTAGATGCTGCAATATGTCTGTCTGTTTTTTTATCCTTTAGATTGCTCGTAGCCTGCTGTTTTTTCCTGAGGTTCTTTAGTCGCTGCTGCATTTTCTGAGATTTCCTTAGATTTTCTTAATTCCGACGTTTTTGGAGAATCCTAGATCTTCTAACAAACCCTCATGCTGTGTCCCCCAGTAACTTAAAAGTAATTAAGCAAAAAGTAACGATTTTCGACATCTATCATTTAATTTGAAATTACATATGGATTTAATGGAGGGGGAGGAAATAGTGCTTTGAGAGATTAGTTCTTAAATTTTGATTTAAGAACTGAGTTATTAGCTGAAATAATATGAAGCGGGGCTGCTTTTTTGACCTTTCTAAAGTCTAGCCTAGTCAATTATTACAGCAGAGCAGGGAACCAGAGAACAGCTTTGAATCAGTCAGACCCAAACTGATTTAAGTTTGCATGGGGTCGAATAAGACATTAGTTAAAAATAACTAATGTATTCTTTGACCTCCGTAATGAGAAAGGACATTTACAGGTTTTTCACTATACATCTGATCCTGTTTATTTCGTTTTGTGATTTAAAGATGGACTGGACATTCTCATAGAGGTCTAGGTAATATAATTTTGTTTTATTGGTTTGTTTTTTTTTAAAAGTTTTCTGCATCCAAGTGTTGTTTCAGTTACGCATTTTGTCCATCAGTTTGTATCATGGCTGTATTTTGAGGAAAGATTGAATAAGAAAGACAACCTCAGATCGCAATGCTGAATGGAGCAGCAGCACTAGGGTTTCCGCCTCCCTACAACCTGCTTTAAGAGCAAAATCCAGGTTAGTGCTGATAAACCTGCTTTACGTTGTTTTCCAGGCAGAATTAGGCAGCGAGTATGGCTGGAAGACTCCTTTCTCCTGCGACCTTAATTGTCTTGCTCTTCTCCTCTCTTTGAGTATCTCTGTGCTGAGTTGAGGGGGGAAACCTTAACCCATGACCCTGTGAGCCAGGGGAAAGGAGCGAAAGGCAGATTAGTTCCCTGTTCAGTGGGGAGAGAAATTTCTGCAAAAGATTGGTTGAAAAGGGAGAAAATAAAACAGAAAAGGGAGTGAGTGGTGGAGACGAGTGTGTAGGAAATAGAGAAGGAGCTGAGGTGGAAAGGAAGGGGAAAGGTTCATTGATGGCAAAGTGGACCCAACCCCACCAAAAGTTAGTCAAAAAGGCCCCAACTTTAGCTATTTCTCCAGGCTCCAGCTCATCCCGAGGACAAGACACGAAAACAGAATTTTTTTTCCATTTTTTTATCCAGCTATCTCTCATTTCTGGGCCAAATTCATTGTCATCTTGCTACCAGCTGATCCTTCTCTGGCTTGGTCCTTTGGTGTCCAAAGGCTTGGTAGCCCCGATTTATGCAGCTGCCTTTTCCTGTTGCATAACCTGAGAAGATGCCTTTATAACTAGTATATTCGCTGCTGTAAAGAAAACATTAGTATGTCAAGTTTCCAGAGATGTTAAAATAGGCCAGCTGGCTGCTTGGAGTGCACAGCTTGAAATGGTCACTTCCATTTTCAACTGAGCAGCGCTGCCGTCAGGAGGAGCGGTGATTGAATTGACCACAGTCCAAGGCTGGTAGAGAGCATAACACAAAAAGACTTCTCCCCAGAGCGAGCAGAAGATTTCTGACCCACACAGGGATAGAGTATGATCTTCCCCCCTGCCCCATGCTGGAGTGTTTACTTTAAACTACTATGTTTCCTCAATAAAAGGAACATTAGCTTTTGCCATTAAATTTGCTCAACTATTTAGGTTATATTTCATCGCTTGTACCCAGATTCACACATAAATGTTTAGCAATATAGACAGCCCATGTTCTCCTAAGCTTTCAATAACCTAGTTTTCAGGATTAAAGGCTGCTCATGCGAGTAATATTTTGCAACCTTAATAATTTTGCTTCACTAAAGAAATGATTCCCACACTTGTTTCTATTTAATCAAATGGCTTCTGTGATATTTTCTTTCCTCATCTTCACTGAATCCTTTCATGGGACTGTATTCCACCTATGGGAGTGAGTGGGTAAAGAATTTATTTGCATGATCTGTTGCTCTCACTGCTTGCCTCTGTGCAGCACCTCAAGTGGCAAGACCCCAATCCAGCGAGATATTAGACTCCTCAAGTCCCATTTAAAACCCCTGAGGAATATAGGGTCTTCACCACGTTAAAAGAAAACATCAGAGATGTGTCAGAAAGAAAGATATAGTATCAGGAGGTTATACTAAACAAGGACAGGAGAACTCCATGGGATAAATGCACTTCTGTGTGCTTCAGGAGCATCCCTGTGGATGGAGGACACCCGTCAAAAGCAGGAGCCGCCTGAGAATCCTTTCTCTTGGTGGTAAAACATGAACACCATAGTCCCAGGACTTCCTCGAGCTCCTCAGCAGAATAAAACTGCTGAGGGAGAAAAGATAGTGGCATCCCAGGCTAAGAAGCCTGTCGTCATGCTTTCTTCCAGCTTTGCATCTCAAATGCTATCCATTACTTCCAATTGCCCCCTAAATCCAACCACTCCATTGTGTTTATTCCTCTTCCCTCTTTATAAGTTTGTTGGGGTTTTCTATTTAATTATATTTGCAAAGCTTTCTTGCAGCCTGAAAACAACCAGGTGTTTTGGAAGCAAAACACCTTAGCGCTTATTGTGGAAGTAACAGGCATCTTTTATAATCAGAAATAGGTATCGCTGTGTGTCTCTGGCAAAAGAGCTGAACTGCCAAAGGATTAAGCCACATCCTGATCAATGGAAGTGACTTCCTAAAAAAACAGGCAGGGTAAGATTTCCTGTAGTTAACAGCAATAAGGGAGAGGAACTTTAAAAACAGCTCTCTATTTGATAACTACAGAAATCTAGCTAAGTCTTAGGGATTTAGCCAGGGAACATATTGGTTCCAGCAGACTATGGTAAAGTTAATTAAGGATGATTAATGGAGCATTTTCCTTCCAATGATATCTGTGACAGAACAAAGCTGTCTGAGGCTTGTCAAGCAGAATTTGAGTTGAATGAGTATTTATGTGATCAAATCTGAAGGGCTGCCTCTTGACAGAGCAAGGATTCATCAATCAATTGCGCTGGCTTGCAGTGGTGGGAAATTGGTCTATCAGCATAGCTCTACTCCCATCCCCCATTTTTTCATTCAATCATCCCTTAGGCTACAATGCATCTTTAGCTTTTACCTCTGACCACCTTAAGGGCTATCAGAGAAAAGTAAAAGCAAGAGCTAAAACATCTATTATAGTGGTTATTTCTCAGCTGTACTCATACAATTGATTTCTTTTAAGCAGAGGCCCAGGCACTGTAAAGCGATACAAGCCTGTTCAATGAATTAATTGGTTTTAATAGAAGTTTAGCTTTGAGCCTGAAGAATATATAGTGCTCTCTTGCTAGAAAGTCTCCTATTAGGGAAAGCACCTGCACAAAAGGCCCTGGTCCTCTCTTAATCCCACTGCCCTCATCATAATCACTTCATTTAAAAAAGGCAAGATCCTTAATTTAGAAGGAAGGGGCACCACGTGTGCTCTGGCTTCTGTGCGTTCAATCGTGCGTCAGTTCCTGGGAGGGGGATATTAGCTGCGGGTTGCTCTTGCAGCCCTTTGATCCCTGGGACACAAGTTATGCCAGAATTTGGGCAGAGAAATGATGCCATTGTGAATATACCAATATCTTTTTTTAATGAATACCTCAGTTGCTTTCACTGCTGTAGGGATTAGATGAAACTAACCCAGAATTACGTAAAATGATGTTTGTTGCATGGAAAACTCAGAAAAAGACATGTCTTCATCCTATTCTGAATGAAGCTGGGGCAGGTATATCTTTTGTTTCAGGAGGCACAGATTTAGCTCAATTTTCTAACCCAGTATGTCATTTATTTATTTATTTATTTAATTAGTTAAACCGCTGAGTGCTCAAGCTTTGCTCTTTTGAGCCCTCACTGAGCAAAATACACAAATCATATTTGAAATGGAAACACCAAGGTAGTCACTAAACACCTCTATCTTTGGCCATGTAAAATGCCATCCTTGGACATCTAGCCTACATTAGCCATCTATTGTCCAGCAATTTAAATTGACCATCAGTTTAAAAAAAGAGTCACCTCTTGGGGGCAGTTCACCCATTTTCCTATAAACACCTAGGTGAGGATGATGAGGGTTGCATTCAAGAAGTCTAATCTCTCTCAAAGGGGAGCTTGGGCTCAACACCTACCTTTGAAATGTGTAAAGCTCCCAGTAAAAATAAAATCTGTGAGAAGTGGATTACTTTCTCTGGTGCAGTCGTAAGCTCAGTTGTGAGTCTCCCTCATTGGATTCGCACACTAATCTTCCTTCTTAAGTTACTGGTAGAAATCAGGTTTCTAGGACTTTTGTGAGTTGGAAAATTGAAGTTCTGCCTGGTAATAATTTTGAGGTTTGGTACCTACCTTAGCTAGACCAGCTATAAATTAGGAAGGATAAAGTCAAGACTTCACTCTTTCCCGAGACTTGCATAACTTTACACAAAGGAGCACAGAGGAGAAAACAACAGTGCTCCAGTGCTCCGATTCCTAAGGAAGAATAGTTCAGTCACAGGTTATCCTTACTTTTATTATGCAGGTTTCCATACTGGACTATTCCCCTGAGAGCAAATATCTTCTCTGTGTACGCAAATTTGATATAAGTCCAAAGAAGGCTGTAAATGCAAATAAGTCCCTTAGACTTCGTTGGTTCCAATATGATTACTGTTGAGAGAGTTTCTTTTTATCAGTAGAGAATACTATTTTGTATGTGCAAGCGAGCTTAGAAACCAAATGTCTAAATATTTAACTAATGTTATTTCAAAGAATTTCATTATTTATCTTCTTTATGATTTATATTATCACATTCTCTGTCTGTAGTTGTAGTTTATCATAAGCAACCCATCTGCTGTAACAGCCAAATTGGAACATTCATATAAGATGCGTTCCGATATCATAAACATGACAAAAGATAGATTACATTTAGTCTTTCTCCATGTTTAACCAGTTTAATTTGTTTCCTATGCAGAAGAGGCTCTAAATTTACTTAATATATGTTAGCACTTAGGAACATGGTTAGGAACATGACTAGGGTCTTAACCTATTCGTAAATAAATGGGAAGCTTCCTGTCTGAGTAAAAGAAAGAGAGAGAATTTATGTCAAACAATCAGGAATTTAATACATAGTGCTCTATTAGGATGTCCAGTTTGTGTACATACTCTTAAGGCATGATTACGAATAACTTCACTTCTTATAAACAATGTGACTGAAGAAATTACTCACAGATACAACAAAAAGGGAAAGAAAGGTAGGAAGTTTTAGCTGCAGCCAATAAAGGAATTACTTTCCCTGAAAAGGTTAAAAACTCACGCATTTATTTTTGTTGCCATAATATTTGTCTTTGCAGGTTTAGCTTTCTTAAGAATCCCAAAGAAGATGCTGCGTTGGGAAAGATTTTAGTGACCTGGGTTCAAAGTCATATCATAGATCCAACATTTTCTCCGACAGCTTTGGTTTTAAAGTAACCCTAATGCTGGGCTAAATCTGTGAAGTGACTGCCCATATTTATATCACTCTAGAGAGAGCTTTTAGTGATTACAGGCTTGATCCAGCAAGTTGTTGGACGCCTTCAACTTCTGTCGGCTTTGGTGGTAGCCAAGGGTCTTCAATGAGTGGTCAAGAGTGCTCAGCACCCTCAGGACCCAGCCCGATGTGGTTTTTCACATGGAAAGGTCAAGTAGAGGGCTTTTCATTTCAAGCTAAAGAGCCATTCATTTTTCTCTCTTAAAGCAAAAATCACGTGATTAGAGACTGTGTGATTAACTGTTAAGGAAACAATGTCCATAATGATATATAAAGGTGTTGCTTTCAAAAGTTACGGTTAGGTTTCTTCAGAGGTGTTAAATATATGGTGGTCCAATACCATGCAATTCATGAATACTAAAAATAAATATAAGCTTATTTCTGTGATAGTGATTTATTGCTAAGCAATTTTGAGCAAATATATTCACATTATAGGATATGAATACAAATCAAACCTAACTGAGCTGGCCTTTATGAGAATGAAGTGTCAGTACCTTTGAAAATATGTGTAACACCAAACTTTAATCATTTTACCAGCATGTTAATATTGCAATTGATTATTCTCTGGTCCTGAGTGTTTAAGGTTTTGCTATTGATTTGTCTGCTGCAAGGACTGCACACCTTTCAGGGCTATCTGCCACTTGGTCCTTCCCAGGCTGGGATGCTACAGGTCTGATTTGTTTTCATAAAAGCGCTTATCCTGTTGCCAAGTCCTTGCCTCCAAAGAGCATTGACACAATAGGAGTGTGGAGAAAAGGAAAAATAATGGTGGAACTAATGAGTTACACATGTGCCTTCACCAGCATCAGATTGGCTTTCATTGCACCTCTTCTCTGCCCATGTCATTTTCCTGGAATGCGGTTCCCAAAGTGGAGACTTCATCTTCATTTCTATATGTGAAGTATTTTATACACTTATGTCGGCACCAGGAAAAGTAATGGGTAAAACTCTGAGGTTCTTATTGCAGTAGCATTACACTTGCTCAGACGAGAAGGAGGCACCGGGCCCACTCGTACTACTCGACATCATAACCCTTTTATGTGAGCAAATGGTTAATGAATTATTTTTTTTTCAGTCTTTACTCAAAATTATTTGGGGACTTCACCACCAGGACAGTAGAAGCCAGGAGACCAAGGTGATGGGTGGGGAATCAAGGGCAGAGACGATTCTTGCTTTAGAACCTTGCAGTAAGAGAGAGTGTTAATGGATGCATGAAAGAGAGGAGGAAACCAGGACTTGTCATCTTGACAGCAGCTGTAGCATAGCATGAGATTAATCCATGTGAATTCAAAGAGGAATTTGAAGGAGAGTTGGGAGGAGCCTGGTGAAATAGCTTTGTAGTTTTGGGGGTATTTTCAGGGAAAGCCTCCTCCACCTGTAGGGTAGGGCTGGTGAAAATGCAGGATTTCTTGAGTTACCTCCTCAGTCTGTTATTGGAAGGGGAGATGACTTTGTGTTCCTGCATGGTGATGGCACACACCATGGGAGGCTAAAGCCCAAAGTGTCCTGAAAGCAAAGATGGTGATTTTTGCTTGAGGAGATGCACAGAAGAGAAGCAATGGAGGGATTCAGAGATGTTGCAGGGCAAAGCAGCAAGAATAAGGAAAGAGCAGCAATATTCTGTGATCTTGGGTAGTTCACCTCCCAGGCTGGCCACAATATAACTACTTACATTATTTTTGGTTTAATGCTGTATAGCCAAAGAACGTGAAAGGTCATTAAAATGATGATGGCAGTGCTGAAAACTGTTACTTCCTATAGGACCTTTTAAAAGATGGACAGATTGAAACGAAGCAAGAAGAAAGGAGGAACTATCTGGAAAGGCAGGAGTAAATCGTGACCACAGACCCCTGGCTATCTAGTGCTGTTTATCCCAGCCTTGCTCTGCTTCCCTCACTGATAACACAGCCTAACATACACCCGGGCATTGTTCTGACACTGAAAGATGAAGCGGCGTTTTACGAGCCATACCCCTCAGCCACGCTTTCCCTCGCAATACCGACCGGCTTGCTCTGGTCCCCCGATCCCATTTTTCTTCCCTTAAAGCCAGTGTGTTTATTGGGACCAGTGCGATGGAAATTCCACTTACTGTTTATATCTGAGGTCTCTCTTCCCTTTCTATATTTCTCTGGGAATCAGGGCAGTATAGATTCTTGCTCCACACCCCTGGCTTTGTCTTTGGCTCTTTTTTTTTTTTTTTCCTGAATTATTTTCCCCAACTGCATTTCCATGGAACAGCTGTTTGTGTTTAAAAACCACCTGCACAAGTAGTTCTGTTTTCAGTAGAGGAAAATGTCACTTGTAAAAGGAAAAAGCCCTAAGGTGTTGGAGTTTGCTGGGAGTTTTAATTTGATGCGTATTTTTTCCTACTGATTGATGAATGTTCGAAGCGCAACTTTAGCCCTTGATAACTAATGAAACCGGGTGGTACTAACAGTCACCGTCTGGCAGGGTGATGTGTAGTTAAACTGACCTCCTGTGAGGAAGGAGATTGGGTTTTGACCCAGCAGGAAAATTCCGGATCCCCTGATTTCATCAGAGAGTGAGAGACAGAGAAAAAGAAAAAAATACCTCCGTAAAGAGTAAAACTCCTGGGCAAAAGTTTGTGTTCTTGCGTGGTTGGGCAAGGACTAAGAAGACGTGATGGGTGCAGAATGTAAGATGTCCTAGGAAAGGAGTACACACACCAGGGGAAAATCTCACCCTCATTTAAATCCCCGTGGGAATTTTGGGGACTTTTCCTGAAGGGCTCCTGAACTTTAATGGGGAGTGATAACATTATTTCCCAGCCATGGCTAATCTCGAGGAGTTGAGGTTTGTATTACACTCGTGTATTGTGACAGGGTGTTTGCAAAGCCATCGAGTGCAGCCAGGAGTGGCCCAGAGCCTGGGGAAGCCCTGTTTGCTCTCTCCATGTGCCCTCCTTGGCCTTTCTCCTGCTGCTCCTAATGCCCTCCTACTCCTCTCTCGTTCTCCCCCATCTGACATTTAAGTTTAAATTCTTCCCAAGTGATATTAATTCTTTCATTTTCAAAGAACCAGCTGGACTGAGTACCCGGATCCTCTTCACTCTCCCAAAAAGCGCCTGTGAGTTTGGTGCTGCCTCTGCTTGGCAGCGTGGGATGCTCAGAGGACAAGAAACCACATCAGGCCAACAATAAATGGCAGCAAATTCTGCTCTCAGCCCCCATTGAGGCCATTAGATGATGATTTCTTGCTGCAAAGCTGGCACCGAATCTCTCTGGAGCAGTGCTCCAGTAGAAAGGTCATTTACATGTCAGATGTTGGGACCAGTAGCAGCAGGAGTGGTAGCAACCTAAGAAATAAATTGTTCTCAAGTTTGAAGAGATTTACACCATTATTTTATATATATATATGTCTTTTCAGGTGTATTCAGAAGTTAATGAGTACACTTGTTCATTCTGCCATAGGTCTGATCCAAATGGTTTTGAAGAAGCTGTTAGTAGCTCACAAAGTGGGTCAGCAGAAGCCAGTCTTTCTGTGTGTCTCAGCAAAAAGAGTTCTGAAGTGTAACAACCAGTTCTGATTTTGGTGCTCTTTGCAGATGAGATTGCTGCCTCCCAGGGTTTCCCTCCATCTGTCTGCAGCTTTGCAGCAATGGCTCAATGGTTTGGGTGGGACAGTCGATCTCCTCCCTTCTCCATGCCAACGAGACTCCATTGCAGTAAACTGGAAATCGGAGAGGTCTTGGCATACCATGGCTTGTAAAGGCCTTGTAAAGGGCTTGTACAAAAAATTTTCCAAATGGAAACAGCACTGCGTCTGAAGTTTAAAGTAGCTTTGATAGGAAAGAGAAGTAAATATGTGCTGTTCTACCTCTGCGGGTATATTGTAAATGCCAGACAATGGAAAACCAGTAAAGAAAAATAAAAAAAAAAACCATCTGAAAGCAAAGAAAGCACTTAGGAAGTTAGATTTGCTTGCTTTTTGGCTTGTTTATCAGCTAAACTCAGCAGGCTTTTCAGACACAACTGGTTTTAGCATAAGGGCCACTGCTGGGTGTTGTTTGTGAAACCACTTGACGTTGTGCTCTGGTGGAAGCTGCTCTCACCATACAAAACCCACTGGGATCACCAGGGACTGGCAGCCACCATTGGCATTTTAGGAGGGCTGTCTAAGCGTAAAAACAAAATGTTCCCTTCCCAGTTGGTGCATCTTCTCAGGCTTTACAAAGTGGTGAGAGAAAGCATCCTGCTGGTGTTCTGATCATTATAACTGGCTGGAAAACTCCCCAAAGTATTTAGACAGAAAAGTGGTAGGTACCTCTGGGATGCGTGAGAGGGAAGGGAAAGCGTGGCAGAAGATGAACTACTCATTTGGCAGAGGTTTGATCCAATTAGGGGACAATGACAAGACCACGTGTATTGGGAGACTTGGCCTCTTCTATCCCTCCCCTGAAAAGGCAGTTTGCACCAGGCCAAGTATGATTTGGAAGCACAAGAACCCAATCTCATGTAAGCAGGCTTAGAAAGGTGTTTGGAGCTGGGGAAGGAGGTGGTGGGCCAGGCAGCTGTACAATATGACCAGATGAGATGGGTGCATGAATGGATCTGTAAGGGAAGGTGCTGCTGTGTTCCCCTCCTGCTCTCCAGGCGCGGCTCACCCTTGTGTGGGCACTTGTCCCACCATGCAAGAAGTTGCTTCAGGCAGAAGAACTCTCAAAAAAAACCCCAAACTCAACTTAAAAAAGTCAGTAGTTTCCTGCCAAATTAGCTTCTTGAGTTGGCTTCCCACAGCTGGAGATAAGCAGTGAGCTGGGCCCATGGAGAAGGTAGAAGAGCTCACCTTGCTCCTCCTGCCCTGACCTCTCAAAGAGCCCAAGAGGTCCTAGGTCATCTCTAGAGGGTGGAGAGTCTGCTGGTAAGGAAGAAATGCACTGCAAAAAGGGAAACTTTCTCTCACCTGGGAGGATAAGGGTTTTATATGGTCCATACAGTAGCCCAGAGAAGAAAAAAGCCCCGCAAAAAGCTTGAGTCCCAAACCTGAGACCTGCTGGCAAAGAAACAGAGGGATCCCCAGGAGAGAAGCTCCAACTGTCACCACTGTCCTCAGGGGAGGTGGCATCTGTCTCCAGGACTGATGAGGACACTGTTGTCATATTTATATGAAAACACACTGCTGTATAACCGGAGGTAAATGTTTGCAGGGTAAAGAAGTGACTTCACTGGGAAGGCTTCCTTAACAAAGCTGAAAGAATAGAGGGCAAATCCATCATTGCTCCTTACTCAGCCTTCGTGTAGGTTATCTTTCTATCAGTATTCTGCTAATCTCCGAGTATCAGAGCTTTGTTTATGTAGATGTTGGTGCCTAAATAGGTCTGAATACAATTTCAAACATTTTATTCATTTATAAATGTCACCGTTCACAATTGTGTAGCTGGGAGAAGCAGTTCTGTAAAACCTGCACGACCAAAAGTTAAACAAGTTGCAAGCAACCACAGCAACGCGGGCTGGTTTGCTAAAGGATAGTTATTTGCTGAAGAACTCCCCCTGTAACGTTTAGTAACCACAGCTGACAGTGTGGCTGCATACGTTTACATGAAAGCAGTGCAGAAAGTGCTGCAGACAACCTTTCCGTCGCTATTTTGGAGCATAAATTCAGTTTGTGACTGCTTGCAAGATTTCTGTTGTCATCTGCTCATGCAGAACTTATCTGCAACACCTCCACAGGCAGGTGCTCTAAGTGTATATATAAATTCATCTTTGTAGTGGCCACTGGTGCCACAACAAACGTCATTCCAAACAAACTCTCTGCTACAGGCTGTGTTGGAAATCATCATTTAACACATCATTTAGAGTACATCAGAGTGAATCTCATGCAACCTGACCATAATAATTCCCTGCTGAAATTACCTCTATTTTTAGTATTTTTGATGTTAAGAATAGAAGCAAAGTCCTTTACACACTGTGGGTGCTTTGGTTTGGGGTTTAGGATTGGGAAATGAGAGTTGATTCTCCAATGCCTAATTATTGTTTTTCATGTGAATTCCATAAAGTAAATCACAATATACCTACTGATACTGTTACTTCTGTATAGGAACAAAAATTACACGGACAGCCTGTTCATTTGCTGATTTACTAACACTCAACTTGCTGGGCCCAACAGGGCTACCCAGAAGTAATCCCTTATGCTCTCCCAGCCTGTGCAGGAGAAATGCAGAAGACAGAATCTCAGACCACTTGCTGACATTCCCCTGTGCTCAGCGTGGATGCATAACTTTCTTTTTATTAGCACAGCTGAACTCAGTGGATTTCATTCATGCACTGAAAGCAACTTGCTTCAGTCCCAGGCATTGCACACAGAGCTGGCGCGTCACGGTGTATTTTCGGAAGGGCTTCATACCCATCCAGGAAAGTAGGGAGATGCTCGTGATATCCAACCTTCATCTTGACTCATATTGCAAATTAGGTTTTTTAATAGGATTTTCAGGCAGGTAAGATGAGCTGTGACTCTCCTTTGTTTCCAGCCCACTCATCCAGGGTGGCTGGTTTATATCTTGTCTTGGTCTCTGCCCTCACCCACCCCACACAGCACTCCAAGGTGTAAAATGACAGCAATAACGCTTTGTAGTACCTACTGTCCATCTTGCCTACATTTTCCATCTTACTTTGGAGTCAGTGCTGCTTTAGATATAAATCAGTGCTTTTGGTTCAGTACATTCCTGTTCCAGCACTGCTGAAAGGGTGTGAACAGTTACATATTTATTCAGACTTGTGCCTTACAAAGTACATGGCCGCAGTGACAAACTCTTCTGGGTTGTTTGTTTTATGGTGCTATTAAATAGGGTGACACTGGTTAACGCCAACTGATGAGTTTAACTGTGAAGTTATGGTACAGTGAGAGAAGGAAGAGCAGAAGAGACAGCAGAATTCAGAATGCTGAGCCAGGAGAGCAGAATGGCTGCCATCCTCCAGCTGGTGCTCTTCTGTGGCCTCTAAGAAACTCCACCTTTCCCTGTGATTTTCCCGGTGTAAGCAATCGGAGTTCCATGCAAATATCTGTTTTAGAACGTGTTTATCACAAAGCAGTGTGGGCTGTACACCAGGTAACGTTCCTTCTCTGACTGCTAGACAAACATTTGAATTGTTGCCCTCTCTGTCTAAAGGCAATCAGGGTTTTTCCCACCATTTCATGATGGGAATATTTTCTGCCTCTGCTTTGCACAGATCTGTCTGTATGATCCTGGTTGTCTCCTTTGGTCAAACTCTGATGTCTCTGACATGCTAGAGGTACCTCCTTTACTTCCAGAGATTTACCAGACATATCTCTTAGTAGTTTATTCTTGTCATTGCTGGCTGCCTTCAATTTTGGGTAAAGACATCTCAGAATGAAAACTTATCAAAGTTCAAATCCTCAGCTTTCATATGGCATTCTTCTGAAATGCCCTTCACCTTCCCTCTCTAAGAACTGGGGTTTAAATTCCGTATTTGGGTTTAAACTATAGTTAGAGTACTTCTTTTTAGAATTTATTTTCTAAGTGAGAAGCTGGGAAAAACTAACTATGCCAGTATATGATAATGCATAAGTAGAAAATGAGCGAGAAAGAAGCTGATCTGGAGGATGTGCCAGGGAATGTCATGGGTGATGGACCACACAGCGCTCCCATTCCAGGGGTGATCCCCAGGCCCCCACGGTGGGATTTGTCCCCTTCCCACCCCTGCTCTCTTCCCTGAACACAGCCTTTACTCTCACACAAATACAATCATTGGGTGTAATCAGGCTGAAGTAGCTCTGTTGATTAAGTACAATATCCACTGGCATGGTGGTTTGCTGCTGCGGGAGCTTAGGAGGCTGTGCTGTCCCCTGCAGCCTCCCCAAACACCCCCAATATCCCAAACAAAGCTAGAGCCATCAGTAACTGTCCTGCATCACTGGCTGCTTGGCCGGGGAGGGTCCCACAGGAGAGCAGAGAGTCTGGTTGTGGCCGTTCCCCCCCCCAAATCTGGTGTGTTTTGAAGGGAAAGGCTGGCTGGCAGCACTTGGCATGTCCCCAGCTGTGAAAAAGCGTAAGCCCTCCCCTTCCTGCAGTGCCCCCAGGGGTTCACCGTTGCCCAGGGGCCATGTCTTGCCCTGAGCCTCTTCAGGACATGGCCACAAGGGTCTTGCTTGGTGCTTTGGGGGAGGCGAACCAGGTGACGTCAGTATGGGACCAGCTCCGTAGCCTCCTGGGGATTCTGCCCAGAAACAGCTAAATATATTTTTCCTAGTATATGACTTCACCGCACCAGCAGCGAGATACCATCTTGCCCTTTGTGTTCGGGCTGGATGACATTTTCTTCTTTCCCAAGGGGCAGGCAGCACGGCCCCGTCCTGGCTGGCAGGGAGGAGCGGCACAGCCCTCTGCCCCTGCCCGGTGGCTTGCCCAGATCTCCCACCGATAAGGGGCAGGGAGCTGGGAAACACCGGTTCCCCATTTCAGTGCCCGAGCCTGGCGGTGTAGGTGCGATCTCCTGGATTCAAGCTGGAAAGGGATTATTTTTGAGTACCGAGTGTACTGTTTATGGAATAGCACTTGGCTTGGCTTTTCTTCCCTGGGAGCATTGGGTAACAGTCCTTTCGGTCAATATTCATTTTCCTTTATTTGACTCATTAAATGTGAGCAAACATTCGGGTTCGTGGATGTGCGTGGATATATATATATATATATGTGCTGGGCTTATACCTACACAGGCACGCATAGACTACCACTATATTTAGTTTGCTACCTGGGGGCTGGGAGTGCTTGAGAAGAGAGGTAAGAGGAAGGGTGAGAAGCTGGGTGCTACTGCAACCTCCCCAGCCCCATGTCTGGAAAGGGCTTGAGAAGGTCACTTAGGTCCTCCTGAACGCACCTCGTATCACTGGCTGATTTGAAAAGAGGTTAATTTGGAAAGAATAACACTTGGGGTAACTGCAAGGTTTTCACTTTACAGTCTTCCTCCCAGCTGAATCCAAGGTCTGCAGCAAGGTCAGGTCTAGCAGCTGGATTTATATCTACATAGGGTACAGCAGAGGACCACAAAGTTGCTTAGAGGCCTGGAGCACCTCTCTGATACGGAAAGGTTGAAGGACTTGGGTCTTATTAGTCTGGAGAAGAGAAGGCTGATTTGATCAACACCTAGAAATTCTTACAGGTTCTGTGTCAAGAGGATGGGGTCAGTCTTTTTTCACTGGTGCCCCGTGAGAGGACAGGAGGAAACGGGCACAAACTTGTACATAAGAATTTCCATCTAAACATAAGGAAGAACTTCACTTTGAGGGTGACTGAGCCCTGGAAGAGGCTGCCCAGAGAGGTGGTGGGGTCTCTGTCTCTGGAGACGTTCAAAACCCGTTTGGACACATTCCTGTGCAACCTGAGCTGGGTGGACCTGCTTTGGCAGGGGGGTTGGACTCGATGATCTCCAGAGGTCCCTTCCAACCCCGTATCGTTCTTTGATTCTGTACAAGCTTGGTCTTTTTGGTGGCCAGTTGAACCTCCCATGTGCAACCCGAGCATAAAGTTCCCTGAATCTGAAGGCTCCGCTGGTTGCTTAAATACCTCATTTTCACAGCAAATATCACAGAATTTAGTATATGAATGCAGTCAGCATGTCACAACCCTTACATTTTGGAGGGTCAAATATCCACTGATTGTAACTCCAAGCTCCCCAAAGATTTGACATATCTTGGCACATTAGTTTTGTAGCTGTTGATAATATTAAATTAATGACATTAAACAAATAAGATGCTATCTGAAGCAGCGATATGTCCCAGAAAAGAAGGAGCACAGAAAGCCCTAAAGCATTAATTGTTACCAAATGTACGTGGAAGGGGTACAGCTGGCATTTGTACAGAGGCACCATTAAAACTGAAGGGCATCATTTTAGGATTGGACCAAGTCGTTTATTTTGCGGGAAGTCTTAAGCAGGATCTAGCCATTTGTGGGGTTTAAAGAGTTTGGTTCACTTATTTACTTTGGATTTTTGTGTTCACTTTCATCCCCTTTTGTGCTTCCTTGGACAAAATCCAAGCAGGCAGAGAAACTACAGAAAAGCTGTTCTCACCACAGGGAAATAATGTATTATGCTAATTCCAATTAAAGGAAATTTCTTAAACTGCAAATATAGCCTTCAAGAGAGAAATGAAAAGTGTGGAAATTAACATTCTTGCCAGATTTCCAGCTCAGTTCTGCACACTCAGGGGGTTTGGGTCAGGCTCAGATAAGCATCCAAAATTTGGGGATGTTTATCCAAACCTTATTTCTGAACCTTCTAAGTTCACTCCTGACTAATCATAATGGAGTTAGTGGTAGCAGGATATGAGTGTACAACATTTAGCTTAGAAATTGGCAGCTCCTCATCATTTCACAGCTAGGAGCCTTTGACCAAATATCAACTCTGCTAACCAAAACAAAATAAAATAATGCCTTGACTTGGTCTCCAGCCATACCACCTTGTGCTACAGCCCTGGAAGATCTTCCAAGCAGGGCTGGGACAAGGCAGGCTTTGGCTGAGGGACCTCCCGGGAAAATATTGATGTTCCTGGAAGCATCCCTTGTGATTCAGGAGGTGACGCTTTCCCCGGGTTGGTGTTGAACCTGTGTGACTGTTAGATGTATGGAGGTGTTCTTTCAGGTTTGGGAAATTTCAAGGGGCTGGTGGGTTGTCAAAGATCTTTTCTGAAAGGCTCTGATGTTAACTTCACCATCACCTGAAATGCTATTGAAATAAAAAACTACCTTACATGACCAACGAGTTCCCACTGGAGGTGGTACTCTTCACTTCACTGGATCCCTGCTCCATCCCAAGCTCTTTGCCTTTTCAGCCATGAAGCTCTGCATGTGAGCTCTATGCAGAACTTAGTGTTTTAACGTGCTTAGAATATTTCCTCAGTTAAACCCTTTACCATGATGTGGCAAGTCATGATATTAGCTAAGGAAATGCCGTAGATTTATCCTCCATGGATATCACCCTTAAAAAAACCGCTAGGCTACCCTGCCACTGCTCACCTCTCTTTTTTCCCTGTACATTTTATTTCAGTCGAGGGGTGTCACTCTTAAGTAGCTGTATCTGATTTTAAGTCTGGCACTGAAATTCGTTTCCAAGCGCAAATTCTTCCCAAGTAAAAAAGCACTGAAATGTTTGGTGGAGTTGTACTAGAAACGAATCTGACCACGAGAACCTGGATTTCAGGTGCATAATCTGTCCCCAAAAATACCTTCAGCTTTGCTTAGACTTGACTCTGACTTAAAGATATTGAAACTGCTAGATTGTAATAGAAGACATCCCACTGAAACTTATATTTTAAAGAAAACTAAAATCTGTCAATTGAGAGTAACAACAGACATCATAAAAACACATGAAGAAAAGTTCAAAATATATTTGAATTTAGTCCGTATGGCTACGTAAAATACTAGGATTTTTAAAAGTTCAGTGCTTACTTATTAGAGATATTTTGTGAAAAACTTTTTAAAGAAACGTTGCTTATATTCTTGCCATTTCTCGTGCATCTTCCTCCTGAAAGCTGCAAGAATAATTGCTTGCTTTCTACCAGAGCCTCTGTTCACCAGTAGAAATACAACTGCAGAAGGTTTTTACAGTAGCAGCGTGACAGTTTAAACTAAGCACCTGTTTCCATCTAGTGTGGATTTGGCAAGATGTATGTACACATTCAGTGTAGCTTTTGCCACTCAGATGTCAGTGTTTTCTTCATTAGGACAATATATTAGCAAACTACACCATGCTCTAAAATTTGCATCGATCTCTCATCACGTTTACTCTTTTTTTTGGGGTTTTTTTGGGTTTTTTTTTTTTTTTTAATATTTGCCTTCTCCATTCGAGGGAAATGAGCAACTCTTTAATTGGATGTGGGTGTTCAGGTTGGAAAGTGGATTTTGTGGGTGGGTGTATGTGTTCTGTAGCAGCCTTGCCCCGCCGCAGCAGCCTCCCCAGCATTTTGGCATCCTGCAGGATGGAAACGTGCGGAGGGGTCACTGCCCAATATCTTCAGTAATTATTGCTATCAGCCTCCTGGTGAAGAGGTCTGCAGTATGATTAGGGATATCTAGAAGGAACAGAGAGAAAATCTGAATTGCTTGATGCTTGTGGAAATAGTTCCTGGGAGTCATAGTTGTAGCTGGTTCTAGTTTTAGAAAAAGCAGAAAGGGCAGAAAAAACTGTTTCAAACGGTTGTGAAGATGTGATGGGCTTCTGTATTTTGAGGGAGAAAAATTCAGAAAATCGTGCCATGTGTGACTGTTGATAACTGCAAGAGGAACAAATGCTTTCCATCCTAAAACACGTCATACCATCAGTGTTTCAACAGCTCCTATTAAGACATTAAAAAGAAGATATTTTTTATTATGATTTCTGCCCTGGGCTCCGATCAGCAATGAAGAAAAAGTGAGCAGGAGCGTATGGTTACTTATCCTTCCCTCTTGTTTCCTCTAAGTTCTTGAAAGGTCATAAAATAGAGAAATAAAAAAAGCCACTGAAGCGTGGTGTTGTTAACTTTATCTTCCGAACATTAAACATTGCTTCAAATTTCTTATGGTACATAAAAATGTTTTGCCTTGCTGTATCACTGTACAGAACTTCAAAAACTAAATGAGACAGCTCAGAAAACGTAATGGATGTGTAATAACAGCTCTTTAGATCTCCTGGTTTTAGCACAGCATCTTTTTGTTCCTAAAGGTGCTTTTAACATGATATCTAAAGCTATTTATGAAGTCGTTTATTTCTGCGTGGTGATAGGCTTTACTTTGCAATTACCCCGTGCTTCCTATCTTGCTCTAGTGTGTGAGCCCCCCTGAAATGCTGTTTGGTCTTCGTCAACCCTTTTGGTTTTCCTTCCAGAAGGCACTCACCCCAATAACTGCCATTTCACGGATGCAGTACATCCCAGCTCCCTTCGGCACCATTCTTTAAGGCATGTTGAAATCGTTGCACTGGTTCAGCTCTTTTTGTTGGGCATTTTCAACATAAAGGAGTTTTCCTGTTTGCCTCTAATCCATTCATCATATGAATTTCAGCTGATGGTTTTTTAACCACTTTTTCTCCACATCCTGTTGCCGCGGGCCACCGCGGTGCTGCGTAAGGGCTGGCGGCAGTACCACAGCCTGCCAGCGGCAGGCACATCGGTAGAGGCCAGGTTTGCCCCATCTAGCCAGAGCTTTAGGCTATTATGGATTGTTAAATCATGATTTAGTTTATTTGGAGCATCTGTAGTGCGCCCAGGCACAATTTAGCCCAATGCAAAGCAGTATGAGCTCGGTGGGAATGGTGGCCTCTCTAATGCTCTCCAATCCACTGTCATCTGCATATATACAATCCAGCAAAGTTAACAGGATTTCCCTGACGTGCTTGCCAGCAGTAGCAATGGCATTGGTTTCCTCTAATGTGTCAAGCAGGTCGCTGTTAATCAGTCACCGTCGGGCTTTTCGTGCCAGCTACTCCCCTCATTCTGCTGCTGCACATGGGGGCAGCTACAGCTGGGAAGGTCTTTGGGTGCCAGCACAGGGATCAGAAGCTCCAAGGGTTAATAAAATTGAGTATTTGGTGAGGGATTTTGTCCATTCCTCATAAGCCAGCACAGAGGGAATCTGAAGGCACAGACACTGGGTGAGAAATAGCCGGGTGTGTTGGCTGCGCCCAGTCCCTCGGGGTGGCAAAGTCTCCTTGGAAAGCTGGGGAGTGGCTCCAGATCCAGCAGGGACAGTGGGGTTGTGGCATTAGCGAAAGTTTATGAACTTCATCTTCATGTATTAATGACCCTGGGTATCCTGGAGCAGCTCTTCGCACACAAATCTCCCCAGGATGAGACCAAAGCACGTGCCCACTGAAGCGTGTGTGCAGGGGCCAAAGAGTGGCTGTGGTGAGACCCTTCTTGAGTGGCCTGGAGGTGCTGGGAAGCTTGGAAGGAAAGTTTCGGAGAAGAGCTTGATAAATAAGATGATGTGAAACTGAATCACTGCATAGAGATGAATCAAAATTATAAAATCAATAGGTATTGATCTGTATATATCACACAAATAACTGTGCCTGAAGAGGTGCCCAGATTTAACATGCTGATTATATGGCAGGCAGTAGAAATAACTTGAGATCTGAAGAGCTATTACATTTTAGTTGTTCAGTGCTGCTGCTGAAGCTGATAATATCTCAGTGAAATCTCTTTTAAATTTTTTCCTGCTTGAAGTTCTTGGTAACAAGTATATTTAATCAACAAACCAAAACCAAAGAACAGATTTTTGGCCTACAAAATACACTTGAGCCATCCAAAGCTGGAGTCCAAACACTACAAATTCTTCTAAAAATATACACCTTTCATTTTAGCTTCTATTTGCTTTTACTACTGGCTTCACTCACACAAGCCAAGGTCACTGCATTTCAGACGTGCCCGATGGCCGCTTGTCTACCGGCTTGCAGTGAATCACCTGGAACATCATCCGCGGTCATCAAACGCTTTGTGTGGCTGGTTGGAAATCAGAACAACTAGGTCTTTGTTACAGCCCATTTATAAATATCCCATTTTTACCACCTTCTTGTTGTACCCATTAAACTGGTGGAGCTGTCCTGTATCAAAAGGAATAAGAATTTCTGGAGTTTGGGGGATTTTGGTCTTTCCTTCTGGCGTTGACTTTCCTCCCTCTTTTCCAGAGGGAAACTGTGTTAACGGAGGAAGGATGTGCTTAACCCTCAACGTGGCCAGTAGCTGTCATTATTGCTTTCTTCCAGATTATCACAATGTTCTTTGTCCCCACATTGTGCCAGGGTAAATGCAGACCTAACAGATGTGTAAAAAGGACTTCAGACTGGTTACTTGTCATACATGGGCAAGTATAGTCTGAAACTGCTGCAGAATTACTTCCCATCTTTATTCATGGATTGATAACGTCCATTTCCCTTTGCTGGATTAGATTTGCTGAGTAGATTTCTAGGCATATATATGATATTTTGGAATGAAAACCTCACATATTATAAATCATTTAAGCCAATTCAGTTTCTTCTTTCTGTAGAAGTATTTCCTGGTCCACAACAACCTCGATCTAAACCTACTGTTTTCTGTTTGAGACAAAATGAATTAACTTAGAGAGTTAAATAAGAATTAAGTAATTCTGAAATGCTAATGAGCACTCACAATTCCCACTTTCCTCTTTTATAGCCTTGTTAAATATACCACGAGCACTAGAGAAAATCGTGGTCATTCGTATTGTAGCATACATTTGTACTTTGTGGCCCAAGATGACAGATTTCCTTCATGCAATACATGACGGGTTTGAGCTTCTGTTGACAGCACCTGGCAGGAGAGCTTCAATCTTCAGTTTATTTGTAGGGGTGGCATTAATATCACATTACAGTGATATTATTTTGAGCTGCTGGTGCTCCCCTGGTGAATGTGTGACCACCTTCCCGGGTTCTGATCTCACTATAACTCCTTGAAAAGCCAGCAGAGATGACCACCTCCCCCAGATGACACATCCTATGATAAATCTTCTTGCAGGCACTTGGTGCCATTGCTGTGGCTGGGGAAGTCTCTCCCTAGCTCTGCCTGGTGGGGATCGTGATCCACCCTACGTTCTGCACTTGCACCATCGCGAGGTGACTCCTAGCAACCGGACTTGACATCACTAACTCCGTTCCACATTTCTTCTGCAAAAGTTGAAGGCAGAGTTTTACGTATCCTCCCCAAAACTGTTTCTATAGGAGGAGCTCTCATTTTATGGTACCAACCAGCACAACGTACTGATGTTTAAAGATCTGTTCCAAAGCACCAACTGTTCATTTCCAAAGCCAAAATATTGTCCTAGCTAAAAAAGGGAGATAAAGTACAATTTCTGCCACAGATGAGCTATATTAAAGCATGGAGCGTCATTTTAACTCAGGCTCCCCCTGTTTATCCATGAGAAGCCATGAACACCAGTGGGCAGACAGGAGTTTCTGTTCATTGCAGTCAAAGGAAAGAAGTAAAAAGCAACTTCTCAGCAAATTAAAGTTAGGGGAAAATATTGCATGAGGCTCCTTCCCAGCCTGCCACCAATTTTCTCCATGAGCAAATCTTCAGATTCCGACTGTCAAAACAAAATTATAATCTTCCCATCCAGCACACTTTTTATCCCATCCATGCCAACTGCAAGCTTTTCAGGGCAGAGACTCTTGTTTATTATTTTTCTACCCACAAAGGGTCCCAGTTTCAACTGGGGCCTCTAGGTGCTGCTGTAATACTAATAATACTAATACTCATAATTCTGCTACTGGCAAATTTAGCCCAACGTCTTAGGCTTAAATAAGTTATATGGAAAAATGGTTATAAACCAGTCTCCATCCTCCTTCAAATTCTGCAGGTCATTTTGCATCTGCAAAGCGCGGTTTATGGATTGATATGCATCTTAATATATTGTACCTTGGGAATGTTTTCTCTATGAATCTCACACAAAATCTGCAGCATGACTTGTGGATAAAAAAGCCACAGGAAAAAAATGCCTGGAGCTGTACCACTTACCTCCCTCCTCCTTCACAGGCACACATGCCCAGCTGCCTGCCTTTTATTTTTTCTTTCCCCCTCCCCTTTGTTTTATCAGTATGGTGCTAAATTACCAAGTTTGAAATTTCTTCAGCAAATAAGGGATGCATGCCAGAACACAAGTGCCCTGAGGGATCTGAGTCTCAGGGGAAAAAGCCCTTAATTTCCAAGTTTATAGGTAGCAGCACTTTCCTGAAATTGGAAAATGTTCAACTCATTTATGAAAGAAATCTGCCACAAGGATATGCTGATGTTCACAGCTATTTCATTAATAACCCATTGTGATCAACACACATTTTTTTGGTTATAGGACAGGTTTATTTTGACACCTGTATCGAATATATTCTGCCCCAACTCCCCCATCCCCCGAGATTTTCCCAGTGAGCAAAATTTCCTTCTTGTGCGAAATCTCTTTAGTGCAAACCAGGTAGCTCTCGGAGCAAGAGTTTTCAAAATTAATCAGGCACCTTTGTCCATGTGTGACTAATTTATGTGGAGGAGCACTTAGAATGCATGCCCAGGCGGGCTGCTGTGCAGGCACAGGGCAAGTTAAGCATTTACTGCTCAGGACCCCAGTGTCCCCACCCAGGATGGGTGCACACAAACAGCTCTGCTCGATGATGGTGGGGAACCCACTCACATGCCACCTCTGGTCGAAAGACCATGATTTAATCCTAGGGAGGTTGCCCGACCATAGGGTAAGAATCAGCTTTGCACGTTCCTCTGCCGCCTGAATAAATGAGCATTCCCAAATTTCAGTCCTTGGACCTGCCTACCAAGCGTGACTCGAACTGTTCATGGGGATTTTAACCTATTTATAGTTTTATAACAAGCCTGTAACAAAGAATTCTCCTTCTCCTACCCACGAGTAAATAAAATCTAATGCCACTAGCAGGGCTTGGCAGGGCAGTGATGTTTCTGGGGCAGTGTGGATCCTCAGCCTGCCTTTAGCAGAACATCTCTCTACTCGGAGGCAAGCACCTTGCAATAAGAGGAGGATTAATCGTCGCTATTAGAGCCCTAGCTTTCCTCCCGCAACCTTCTCTTCCCAGGGATGATGAGTTAATTCAGCTGGAACAATGTTAGTTCATCAAGTTTTGTGGTTTATCTGAAAATCGAATTGCAGTAATTTTATGTGCCAGCTGACTTAATGCCTGTTTAGTTCAAGTTTTAGACAACTCCGGTCGATGATCGCAGCGGGTTTAATATCAAACGTAGGTGGGATGGAGCTATAACACTGATATTTACAGGCAGGTTTTTCTTCCCCGCTGGCAGAGCTGGTCGTGTTGGCTGCGTGCACGTGTGTTTCTGCGTGTAGGATGTGTATCTGCCTCTTCTGAGCCTCCCCTGGAACCATCCACCACATGTCCATTTGAAAACAGCAAATGCAAACCTGAAAATTTTAAAATGAGTGTTTGACTTTTTATTGGGTGATAAATTGCTTCGTACTCTTATAAAGTCCGCAGGTGTTTATGTCCACTCTTGTACGCCTAGTTAAAACTTTGGCTACAATAGGAATGCTTTGAAAATAGCCAGTCACTCCTAAAATTGAATATTAAAATAGAATTACCTGCTATGCATCACATTAATTCTTCCAGTGTAAAGTTCTCTTGTTTAACCCTTCCAATCCCTTTCAGTCTGGCATATTTTCCCCTCTTTGCTATTTTACTTTTTCCATCCTTTTGCTTTGCAAATTCTGTTGCCAGACTCAGGATAGTGCCAAGACCTGAATGGTGCCCCAAGGGTTGCTGCCACGTACCCTTTCTGTGCGGCTCTTCCCGATGCCACGATGGGCTCTGCAGATGGAAAAAGCCTTCCAAAGCAGGCCCTCCAACTATTTGGCAAATTTAAAGGCTTGAAAATCAAAAATTTGGAGGAAGTGAAGAGTTAGTGGAGCCTTGTTGCATTCCTATGCACATACATCTATAGGATGTCTGCAAAATCCTGTTACTGTGCTTTCTACCTGCCAGGTATTGTGCCTTCTCAGGGGAGCATTTTTTAGAATTCTTCCATTTTTAGAGCAGCTTCTGCAAAAAACAAACAAACAAACAACAACAACAAAAAACAACAAAAAAACCCAACTTGTTTTTCCAGGCAGAGAAGAGGTGGCTACATCAGGTGGGAGCCTCTGGCCACCCCACGCACAGCCTAGGTCTGTGGGGGTCCCACTGCTCGATCTCTGGATGAGCAGATTGTGGGAAACAGGAGCGGGCACAAACCTGGCACAGATTTATTCGGTCGTATTTCATCAAGGATGAATGAGAGAATGCTAAAGAAACCCACCAAATGAGATTTTTTTTGGTCATGTTGGTAGGTTTTAGAGAGCCATGCTCAAAGTCTTTTGGTGATTGAGAGAGAAAAGAGACCTTCCAGGCTGCCCAGCACGTGGGGAGAGATGCAGAATAAGGGCATCGCCAGTGAGGTTTCCCAGATTCTCCAGAATTTTGGCTTTCTTTCAAAACATGAGAAAGGTAAAGCACAGGAAAACACACAGCTTCTGGGTGGACAGGGGGCCAGCACCCACATCAATCAGCTGCTGCCTTAAGTTGCGCTGTCTCTAGTAGGTGTTAACACGAGCTTGTTAAGGCAGGTTTCTCCCCTGACTTTTCTCTTAATACACATTCGTGCTAAACTCACCCGGCGGGGACCGTCTTGCCCTGCGGGTGCAGTAACCCTGAGTGTGAGAAGGGCCCGAGCTGGATTTGGAGGCTTCCAGACTCTTCTGTAATGGAAGTAATGAACACCGTGAAGGAAAACAGCAACAGTTCCTCAGCATCCAGCGCCAGAGCGTGTGCCTTGGCAGGGAAACCCGGGGGGGAGTGAAACATTTGGAGGAGGAAAACAAGATTTTCTCCTGTTGCAGGGGGTGGACAAGCAGCATCACATCCCTCAGTATCAAATTTGGGGGTTGGCTGCGAGGGCCACGGTTTGTTTGCATTAAGGCATTATAACATCTCTTCCTGCTGTGGGGAAGTGCAGTTTCTACAGGGTTTCCAAGCCTTCCTCCCCAAGGCAGGAGCAAATTCACCCAGGTAGCTGGATAGTAGTCACCAGCCATAATCATCTTCAGTGATTGAGAAGGTATATCTGCTGTGATTTCCCTTCACTTGGGATGCAGTAAAACCCAAGATCCAAAAAGATTCAGGCTCAAACCCCAGCAGTGCAGCTCGGTGCCTGTCAGGAAACTCCTTCCCACCAGGCGGCCCCTGCTCAGGAAGTTTTCCCTCACCAGTCACCCATGATGGCACGATGGGAGACCCTCACCATTGGGATGTGATGAAGCTGCCAGCGCACATGGGTGCCTGGACGTGGTGTTGCCCACCCCGGTGCTCGGCACATCGGTGGGTTTGCACACGTGAGGACACAAGGGCTA
The DNA here is from genome assembly GCA_013400055.1 of Nycticryphes semicollaris. Lineage (NCBI taxonomy): Eukaryota > Metazoa > Chordata > Aves > Charadriiformes > Rostratulidae > Nycticryphes > Nycticryphes semicollaris. The sequence goes on from VXBJ01002281.1 coordinate 314,426, forward strand.
GAGGGTCTGCTGGGACCCTGCACACACCAGGATAATGGGAGGAAAGAAAGAGAGGTTGGGCTGTCCAGCTCAGCTCAGGAGGAACCTGCATGGATTTTAGTAGGACAGGAGAAGTGGAGCTTTTCTGCTCAGTACTTGGGTAGTTGTTTGGCTCCTGATGGTATCACAGAATCACAGAATGGTAGGGGTTGGGAGGGACCTCTGGAGATCATCTTGTCCAACCCCCCTGGTTGGACAGAAATGCATCCAGGTGGGCTTGGAATGTCTCCAGAGAAGGAGACTCCACAACCACTCTGGGCAGCCTGTTCCAGTGCTCTGTCACCTTCAAAGTAAAGACTTTTTTCCTTATGTTCACATAGAACTTCCCATGTTCTGATTTGTGCTCTTTGCCCCTTGCCCTGTCACCAGGCACCACTGAAGAGTCTGTTCCTATCCTTTTGAGACCCACCCTTTAGATATTGATAAGCCTTGATGAGATCCCCTCTCAATCTTCAATAAGCTAAACAGACTCAGGACTCTCAGCCTTTCCTTATGAGATGCTCCAGTCCCGTGATCTCTTTGAAGCCTCTGCTGGACTCTCTCCAGTAGTTCCTTGTCTTCCTTGAACTGGGGAACCCAGAACTGGAGACGATGCTCTAAATGTGGCCTCACCAGGGCAGAGTAGAGAGGGAGGACAACCTCCCATCCATGTTCTTTTTAACATTCCCCAGGATACAGTTGGCCTTCTTGGCCATTGCTGGCTCCTGGTCGACTTGCTGTCCAGTAGCAACATTGTGGGTGCTCCAGATCATGAGGGGGTACAAATGGGGAGCAGCTCTTGTGGGGCCAGCTTCACCCCCACCTGGACCCTACCAGTGTGGTGGCACCACACGTGTGCCTGCCATGCCTCTGCTCCACGTGGGCACCACATTTGTTTGTATTTACAAATATTTACAAATATTTACAGCCATAAAGCACTGGGAGGGGAAGGGGGGGGTTAACACAGCAGCAAGAGGAGAGCAGGAGAGCAGACCTAACCACACATTGCCTCTGTGCTCTGCAGCTCCTGGAGCACAGCCCCGTCCCCACGGGAGCCACAGAGGTCCTTCAACTTTTTTATCGCCTGCACATGCACCACTCTATTTTTTTTATTTTTTATTTTTTTTCAGGGATGTGGGGTTGTTTATATTTTTTCCCCCCAAGGGCAAGCCAGTGTTTTCAGCTGGAGGGGTGGTGGTGGTGCGTGGTATGTGTCTTTTCTGCGTATTTCTTATTTTAGATGGGTAAATGCCCCTCTCGCTGCTCGGCTATGGAGGGGGGGACAGCTCGGCTGGGTGCCCTGCCACAGCCAGAGGTTTTGGGTTTTCCACCCTGAAAGCGGACCCCGGAGGGTCCAAAAAGCCCTGCAGTGCCCCGGGGGAGGGGGGTGCCGGGTGCGGCAGAGCGCTGTTCCCCCCCAGCGTCCCACAGCCAGGCCGGGGGGGAGGAAACCCACCCTCCAGCAGCGCCGGCAAAGCCAGCCTGACCCGAGCAAATGAAAATAATCAAAAGTAATTAGAAGCGTGCTGGACTGCTCCTCGGAGATCTGTGCGAGAGAATAAACATGCCGGAGCCCTTCGAGCCACTGCAAAGGCCCATGTCTGAGCTGTTAGGTGCCCTGACCTTGTCCACATAAAGACGTGATTTATGAAGTGCAGGGCACAGCAGCAGGGCTTCTGTCTTCTCCAGAAGAACCAAATTACTGAGGTGGAGATTAACATGCTTTCAGTTGGGCCCATTTCCAGACCAAGGGAAATTTTTTATTTACATTTTTTTACCTTTAATTTCCTCCTCCTCTGCCTCGCTCGAAAACTGCCTTTTTGGCCGGGAGGGACGAGCCCCGCAGCGTGTGAGGGCAAGAGGGGCGGCCGGGATGGGGCACAGGGGGGGGGTCCACGGTGGCACGGCGATGCCCACCACCACTGCTCCTTCGGGAGAGGGGCTGGGAGAGGTCTGCCTCTTCCCCTCGGAACAAGCAGCAACGCTTTTTTTTTTGTTTGTTTGTTTGTTTTACTTGGTTTTCAATTTTTTTTTTTTCCCCAAGTCAATATCTGCAACACGGGGTGGGAGGAATTAACACGTAGAAAATTGTGTCTGCCTTTCCTGCTGCTTGTCGCTGTTTTCCCGGGGTCTGTCCCGGAGCGTTCGGATGTGTTGGGAGGGCAGTTGTTTTCTGCGTGTTTGTTTTGGTTCGCTTTTCCTTTCTCCCTCCCCGCTTAATACACTCGCCCAGTATTTTAAACACTCACCGCAGTGTTAGTCAGGATGCTCAGTGTTGTGTTTAGTCACCTTGAGAAATATAACATTAAACCCCACTTAAAAATGCGGTTATGAAGTGGCTTGCTCTATAAACTTAAGGATAATATTAAGCCTAATATGAACATTTACGGTGTTTTACAAAATCGCCAGCGACTTGCCTGATTTTTCACCATTGTCCTCTGCAGTGTTTGTCCACAGGAAGCCCATTAAAAGTGGACAGTGCAGTTATTTCATCTGGCTTTGGCTGAGCTGCTTTGCTTTGCTTTAATGATGTGCTGGAATGCACGATGCCCATAGGGTCTCCATTATGAGAACTTTTACTTCTGGGAGGACCATGAAGTTAAAGGCTTAAAAGAGGCATCAGTTTACAGCCTGGTGGGAATTACTAGCAGACTCGAGTACTAACTCCTTGCTGCCTCCACTAATATAGCGACTTATTTTAAATAAACAATTGCAAAAGGCACCCTGTGGAAATATTTGGGCCTCTTGAAGCGCCTACCAAACTGTGCGAGGGGACAGAGAAAAAGGCTACAGATGTGTTTAAAAAATTCTTGAAAGAAAAAGGAAAAATAATATATATGTGTGTGTGTGTAGTTCCAATGTCCCCTTACGTGACGGGTGCGACAGAAAATCAGGGAGCATGTGCCTTCCTCCTCCTCCTCCCCTACGCTGGGATGAAGCCGAGCCGCCGGCAGCGGTGCGTGAAGGGGAATTAACAAAAAATGGGGTTGGTTTGTTGTTTTGGGGGGTTTTTGGTTTTCCTCAAAAAACGGGCAGCGGCGGGTCCGCCCGCACTTGCTCCGATCCCGGTGCCGGTGCCGCTCCCGACCCTGCTCCTGCTCCTGCTCCCGCTCCCGGCGTGTCCCGCCTCGGCCCCGGCCGGTGTCCCGGCGGCTAGCGCCACCTAGCGGCCTCGGGCAGCGCCGTGGCGGCGGCGCAGCCCCGGTGCCGGCCGGCCCCGCTTTGCCGGTACCGGGAGGCCCTTTTGTTTATCCACCGGCGTTTCCTCCTTTTGTGGCAAAGCCTGGAGGGATGGGGGGGAGTGTGTAGGGGGGGAGGTAGGATGAGGAGAAGGGGGGTGAGGGGTGGGCTCCGGCTCCTATCGGAGCCG